>JH430694.1:11554-48047 GCA_000239455.1 Strigamia maritima | reverse complement strand
GTTTTTTTTTTTTTTTATTTTTTTTTTTTTTTTTTTTTTTTGGAAAATTTGAATTAAAAAGACAGTGGTTGGTCGGTTTTGAAAGATGGATAAGGAATTGTGAATAAAATAATCATTGTAGTTTAAAAATTTAGCCAGCGAGAAATTGATTGTTTGGGTTTAAAATGAAATAAAGGTGATTGTTGGAGGTAAAACTGGTTTTTGGTGTTTTAGTGATTAAACAATGGATATTTGGAGATACAAATAATTGTTTGAGTTATTTATAGTTAAATCTAATTGAAATTTCTTGTTTTTTGGGTTCAAAAAGTGAATGTCATAGACAAGATTTGAATAAGTTGGCTGTTAAAACAAATAAATTATGCAGATTTGGCTGTTAAAACATAGCAATCATTCTAACTTACAATTAAAACAAATCTACTAAGCATTTTTCATTGATAATATAAAATAATGAATAAATCATTTTTTTCAAATATCAGCTTTTTATATTCATTGAATTAAACTAAAATATATTATTTTTATTTTTTTATTATTTTCTTTTGTTCTTATTTTTAAATATTCAAGTTGAATCATGATTTGAAAATTTATGACAGAAAGCAGTTGTAGGGTGAGTGAATTGATCTTCCCCCACCCTCCATCACTAAATATAAAAGAAAATGCTCGATAAGTTGAGGGGAGAAAAAGAGCGGCGAATGGTGATTGGTGGAAAGGCACTTGGCATTTGTGAGTCCCTTGCATATGAAATTTTTTGGTGCATACCCGCATGTTATGTCATGGGCGAAGGAAAATTGCATTTGAGCAGTGAAAACAATAAAGCGGTCTGATGGTTTTTCTCAGGAAATTTGGATCTAATCATTTTTATATATTTTAGTGGGATGGAAAATGAAATAAAGATTCACTGCAAAAGTGATTGATGGAGACTATTTTTTTTTTTTGGTTTTCTTTTATTGTTATTATGAAATTAAATTTTGTTAAGGAAATTGTTTCAAGTTTGGTTAGTATTTCATCTTAGGGGGTTAATAGAATAGAAAGTTATTTTCATTTTGGAATTTTTTTTATTTTTCAATTTTTGTTCAATTTTGATCAATTTTTGGTTGAGGGAAATATTACAAGAGTGTAATTCTCTTATTTTTTTTTTTTTGTAAAAGAAAAAAATGTTTAACTGCATTCCATTTGTCACTAAAACTGTTCCATGCTGATACTTGCATTTCAGACATTTTTTTTTTTTTTTTTTTTTTTTTTTTAAATAAATATTTTTTGACTTTTCTATATCATTGGAAAAGCATTACATATAATCTTTCATGTTAGAAACAAATTCCACTAGATTTATTTAAATACATGGGTTTAATGATGATAAATTGTAAACACTGGTTTTGACATGTAATAAAACATGCTCAAAAAATTTATGAAAATAATTTTCAATTTTTTTTTAAAAAAAATTAATAAAATAATTAACTTTATAATAATGACAAAATGACATTGTAGCAATTAACTTATTTTCATATTGTCCCGTTATAACAACTAAGTAATAAAAATATTGTTAAAAAAAATCCTTAAAAATTAATTTTTAATGTCCAAAACTCAACAATAACCTTTGATTTCAATCGTTTGACTATAATAATCAGCGTAAAGCTTTTAAAGCGTAAAAAATCAGGGACAAAGATGTAAAACCTTTGAATTTAAAAATAAAAACATCTTTAAATAAAAATCCAATAATTTATACATTTTTATGCACATTAAACATGATAAATTTGTATATTAAAAATAAAAATGGGAAATTTTTGTATAGTTAATGGGACCTTTTGACCAACACAAAGGCTCTTTTCCGTTTACCTTGATCCAGTTGTAAGAGCAAAAGGGCACACATGTGGGCCTTACTAGTGATAAATTAGAGAGGGAACTGGTCCGGGTTATTGTGTATTTTCTTCTCTCCTGACATCTTTGAAAATGATTACATAAGGAGCATGAAAACATACAACGTTTACCTTCGTGCCGAGCTCATTAATACACGGTCCACTGTCATTGGTTGCAGATTGCTATCTGGCTTTGATCCAGTCCCCTCCCAGATTCACGTACCGTAGCCTAATGTGATTTGTTTATCTTTTTACATAATTTTTATTTTTTTTTATCATTTTTAAAATCGAGTTAAAATTTTTCAGAGTGTGTTTTGTTATTAAATTAAATTATTGAGTGGAATTTAGTTTGTGGTGATGGCTTTTTTATTGATTAAAATTGTCTATATTATCAATTTTAACACTATTTACACAGAAAATATAAGATATAAACAACTTATAAAGATATTTTTGATCATTTAAAACAAAAATAGAACAAAAAATTCAATAATTGTTAAGTATTTAGTGTTTAAAACAATTAAAAATAACATAACATAACTAATTATTGTTAAAAATAACAATTTTTAACAATTAAAATCAGTTATACTTAATAATATATAAGTTTATTTTGTTTACGGCTTTTTTTGTTAAAATTTAAGTGTTTAATTGTTGGATTTAAGAAAGCCGGAGAGAATTGTTGATCAATTGTTCATCTTTACCTTTTCTGTCTTTCTTCTGACGTGTAAATCCAACATGGTGTGGTCGGATTCTTCTCATGTTGAGTTGTGATTATAGTGGATGTGCAGTGATAAGAGTCTCTTTGTGCTGTTTGACTCGCGATGTTCAAGTAAGAAAAGATTTAAGCCAGTCTACCTGGTGCCATGAAACTAAATTTACGGTGACGGTTTTAAAGAGGAGTTAAATTTTTTTTTTCTTTTTTTTTTTGCTTTTTACTTCTTTTTTAATCCCCCATTCCCTCATCTGCTGCTTCTTCTTGTGATGGACACACAAAAGGACCCCGCGGGTGGGGCTAAAGTGATGTTGGATCTCAAACTTGGGGCCACCTGTCGGTCTTTGCTGCAGATGTAACTTCGTGGGAATTATTAACAAACTTGTCCAGAAATTAATTAGGTGAAGTGATAGTTTTTGCTTTAAAATGGAAATTGATGGTTTGGAACGGTAAATGTGAGGAGGGAAGTCTAAGAAGACACAGAAACAAAATAAAAACCGGTTGCTGGCAAGTGATTGCTTTAGAAATGAAGACGCCCATGTAGAATAGAGTTTAAATTCCAAATAGCAGCAACCGGAAGTTGTCAATTTTAGGTTGAAAATCAGAAGCTGGAGCCTGTGGGCTTGGGCAGCTTCATAAACGGTGGGATTTTAGAAAGGCGGGTTTTTTTCTAGGATAAATGTAGATTTAGAGGTCTTGGAGCAGTGTTGTTAGTGAAAGAAAAGATTTTAAGTCATTCTGTCGAAAAGCCGGTTAGCGGAGTAATGAAAATGTTGGATCTAGTATACTTTACTAGGAATGGAAAACTGTGATAATTAGATGAACAGAAAGTAGAGTTGTAATGTTGAGTTTAGATTCAATTGCAATAAAAATATCAACAATAAGCTAAATTAAAAGTATTTAGATCCTTAAAGCAATATTCTAGAACAGGATAAATCTAATATGCTTAAGGCATTTTAAGTTATGAGCCTCAGAGCAATATTCTAGAACAGGATAATACTAATAGATTTAAGGCATTTTAAGTTATGAGCCTCAGAGCAATATTCTAGAAAAGGATAAAACTAATAGACCTAAGGCATCCTAAGCAATATTTTAGAACAAGATAAAACAAATAGACCTAAGGCATCCTAAGCAATATTTTAGAACAAGATAAAACAAATAGACCTAAGGCATTCTAAACAATATTTTAGAACAAGTTAAAACAAATAGACTTAAGGCATTCTAAACAATATTTTAGAACAAGTTAAAACAAATAGACTTAAGGCATTCTAATCAATATTTTAGAACAAGATAAAACAAATAGACCTAAGGCATTCTAAACAATATTTTAGAACAAGTTAAAACAAATAGACTTAAGGCATTCTAATCAATATTTTAGAACAAGATAAAACAAATAGACCTAAGGCATTCTAAACAATATTTTAGAACAAGTTAAAGCAAATAGACCTAAGGCATTCTAATCAATATTTTAGAACAAGTTAAAGCAAAGAGACCCACGGCAGTTCTTACACACAAATAAATTTTTTTTAAGCAAATCTATAGAACAATTAGATAGAACAGGTTGGCAATAAATGTTGTTCCTTACAGAGCTTTACTAGTCCCAAACCAATTTAACTGAACTTTGTTTACTAAGCAACAAACTCTTATTTGTTGAACTGATAGCTTGGCGGTCAAATATAAATATTTGACCAGATGACCATTGCAACCTGAATTAAATCTTACTAAATTAAATATATTTAAACCAAACAGATACTATTTCTTAATAATCATTTTTTCTTATCCGGTCATCTACTAGTGGTCAAAATTAATTCAGTTAACAACCAATTAAGAGTTTTTAGCTGTACTTTAAGAGACTTCACAAACCTAGACCGCTTAAACGGTGACATAGCATCCATTTACCGGCAACGCTGGACGACTTTTCAAGAAACTTAGATTATCCAAAAACTTAAGAGTCTTCAAGTTTTACCTTGTACTCTCAAAAGGTGTGATGTTAGAGACTAACCTAGTGGTTCTGTCTGGCAATTTACCGAACGGTCAGTTCTGGTCTTCTGTCACAGTTGACTGCCTCCTACTGGACAAAGGAACCAAGCTTTGAGGGGGTGGGGAGGGATTTTTGTTTCCAGTTGGGGGATGGAAATAGAACTGCTGAGTAGCCAGCCAGACCCTATTTTTCTCTCTGTTTCCTCCTCCCCCAGCCCACCTAAGCATCACCTGGTGTCCAAGCAGACCCCACCCTCACATTGGCCAACTGTTCCAGAACTTGGGTCGAGATTGGAGCTATGGGCGAATCCGATTTGCTTCATAAGTTTTTCCTTTCCTTTTTTTTTCCTCCTTTTTTTTCCATCCTTTCCACATTTGCAAAGGAGAGATGAGTCGACACATTTTCAGAATAGGCAAATTAAAAAGGGAGTCATTCAGGCTTGAATGAATGAATTGCATCCATTTTTTATTTTCTTCTTTCTCCTGCTTTGAATTTTGACTTTCCACTAAGGATACTTGTGGTTAGTTGGGTGAAGGGGTGTGTTTGAGTGCCCAAGGCAAAGAACAACCCACCCTATCAGTTTTTTGGTAAGATTAAAAAATGGCTGCCATTTTTTTTATGGTGGGAGGGTTCAATTGGTCTTTATGTATGGGTTGTGTATAGAAAAAAATGCTAAGTAAAGGTTAAGTTGAAGAAGGTGTGAAATAAATTAAACAATTAAAGGGGGAATTTTTTTTTTTTTTTTATCTTCTGAATTGGTGGGAATTGATTATTTGGGTAATTAGGAGAACATTGGTAGACTTCTTTTAGGTCTACTCCCTTCCATCATTCTGTGCAAGATTAATCCCTCCCTTCTCTACTCATCATGTCCAGTTCCCTAGCTCCAGGCCCCCTTATATTGACCAGTGTAGGGTCAGTTGTATTTACATAATCAAAGAAGGAAAAATTGATCTTTGGTGCATAAGCTTTCTAATTTAAAAAAAAGAATTAATTTTTTTTAGTCAAATTAACAATAATTGTTAATGTTTTAATACTTATGGTTTGCTTCATTGTTGGTTATGTTTTATATTGTTATATATAAAAGTTTTTATTTTCGTTTATTGGAGTTTGAGATATCGCGTATAGAATCTAGTAGATCCGGTAATTGCTCGTGATCAAGTCTTAAAATGGAAATGAATGAGATGTCAAGATGAGGTGCTGAGAAAGGTCTTATTGGTTATTGATGTGATCAATCACATGAAGGACTAAGTAGGATTTTGGTTTTGCTCAAGATTAGCTTCATGAGTCATTGTCCACTAGGGAAATGCCATGCCATTTACCAATAATAAGAGATTGTAATTAGTATTTGACTTTTTTCTATAATTTATTTATTCATGACTGAGAAAATTTATTTTAAAACGTTTTTTTTTTTTTTTTTTTTTTTTTTTTCTTGAAATAAAACAGAATTCTAATATTTTTTTTCTTCAATTCATTCTTTGCAGCTGATCCTATGATAAAGATGGAACCAACGGACCCATGTTCTCCATCTCTCCAAGGTAAGAGTTTGATGTCATTTCTCATTCTGTGGACTTGCCTCCGAAATCCTCCATAATTTATCGATGGGAGAGTCCTTTTTTCATGCTGGTATACTGTAAATCCTGAGGTGTCTTTCCCTCGGTACCATGTATCAGCAAAGTTAGCTCATGTGCTAGTTTGTGTCATATCTTAGAACTAAGTGTGGATTGACAGTTGGTTAGACGTAGTATAATTTAGAATTTGGATTGCAAGTAGTGAATTGTTTAATGTCTATTTAAAACATGAAGTAGGCACATTGCACCTGTGAAACTTGAACGACTTCGTATAAGTCGGTTGGGTTCAGCAGACTGATTCTATTTAAACAAAATGGGTCCCATTTTCGATGACCCTGTATATAACTAAACTAGCGAAGACGGCTTTATCGATAACCCATTTAAGGATAAACTACGATCGGTGTGTTAATCTCGCTAAATTTCATTTATTGCTAAAACCATCTTGTATTTGGATCATCGGATCGATCGGTAAGCGGTTGCACGTGCGTGCGCATCTTCCAAATACAAGCAATAAACAATAGTTTGGGTAGTTTGGATTTGGATAAACTATCATTGTCAAACGTTTTAGCACTATGACATTGTTGAGAGGAAAAAAATTATTCATGAAATATGTAAGTATTTACAATTTGTATTAAAAAAATGTTTCTTGAGGAGAAGGAGATGAAAAATGGATTCCAGTCACGTGTAAATGTTTCATCATTTTCGATTTGATTTTTTTCCTTCTATTCACAAGTGGATTTTTATTTGGATTTGCAACTCGAGTATATGCATCTAGTTGTGCATGCTTGACCATCTTCTGCTGCTCATGTACAGTAGTGACCTAGTTTCCTCTTCTGCGAGTTGCAAACTGCCAGATTTCCATTAATGGGCCCCGGCTGGCTAGTCTGACCATTAGACTATGCCTTGTGTTGGCTGATGGCGTCTCTAGCTTGCATCCTGAGTTGCATGCTCTAGTAGCAAAATTCCTTTCCTCTCTTCTACTCCCAACACCTACCACCATCCTCTTGAACATCAGCTCGAGATTAGATTTTCATCCATGCACACAGCAAAGTGGTCAAACTTGGAGCTGAACTTCACATGTGATGGGTGAAGTCGGTCTGAAAGAGATGGACATTTTAGGTAATAAGATGAAAAATAAGGTTGCATAGCAAAAAAATGTTTTGCTTTTTTTTTTATCTTTAAGGAAGGGATCGTGTGGATGCAATAACAGGTAGACTTTTAAAAGAAAAAATTGATATTTTCTTCGACAGAAAAATAAGCTACAATGTCTCTTAATAGAATAATTAAGTGATATAACAACTATTTGGAAAGACTTAACAATGATCCATAAACAATGATCTATTTTAGCTGTTCAAAAATTGTTTAGCGTTACGTATAACTTTTGTTGCCGATTAATACTGTACGGAGTTAACAACTGTAGTAAATTGTTGGAAAGAAAGTATTATTGAAGAGAATTTTCCAAAGCAATAGTGTATTCTCAGAATGGGTTTTTAATTGTATCATTTTGTCTTTGCGGAACTTCGGGAACTACGGAAAATTCAGTTTAAGGCATTTTGGACTGTATAGGTTAGGTTTAGGTTAGTTAACTATAGTGTTAATGCTCTCCTCCAATGAAAAGTATTTTATTTTTTAGTTACATTAATAGTTGATTGTTATAATATGAGTTTCTATGGTATTTTTGATATACTCTTTCGAATAAACCGAGTTTTTATTGTTAAACTACCATGAAATCTCCATTTCTAAGTGTGATTGTTGTTTTTGTCAAACTTATAATTGAAATTCTCTTGCAAAACAGCAGCTGTTGAATGTAACTATTAGTTACATACTTTTTGAATAGCCGGATATCATCTCCGGTAGTTTAGCTGCCATCTTACTATTGAGAACTGACAACAGAGTGCCACCTGTTGGCAATTATTACCCTCTTTCTAGAATTTTTACTACCATTTCTTCAAACTTAATGGAAACAGGAGGCAAAAGTAATCCCAATTAAAAAAACATTCAGATGGGGGGTCTTTCCTGCAACTTGTGATTAAGACCAACCCTAAACACTAGGCTTTAATCTTGCAGGCTATTTTCCTTTTACACAGAATAAAGTAATCTTCTCTGGGTGCTAATAACATATTCAGGCCCACTGATGTTTTTAACTTCTTCTTAAAAATCAAACTCCCATGAGCACAATAGCTTGAGGTTCTTAAGCTGAATGTCAGTATAATTTTAGTATAAACCTGTTGTTGACAGGCAGATTGGAAATGCACTCAGCTTGATATTAAAAAGTTTTGAAAAACCAGTTTGGTGTATATTGGTAGCCAGTTAAAACATATGGGCGGTTTTTGAAGGGTGATGAAGAAAAAAAAAGAAATAAAGGGGGGAGAAAAATATATACAAGTATGTATTTTTTTCTAAATAATTTTTTCTGGTTATTAATATTTGACAGGTGAAAATGGATAATAATTATTTTTCAGCAATGATTTATGGGTGGTTGTTGTTGTAATTTTTCATTATAGTGTATAATCTAAATTGATATATCAAATGATTTGAAGAGATTGGTGCATTTGAATTGCAGCAGTCATTTTTGCAACAAGTCAATTGTGAAGGTGATTTTTTTTTTTTCTTTATTACTCTTGTTTTTCAACATTTGGATTTCCTGTTGGATTAAATGGAGAGCCTATCAACATTGGGGTTTTGTTCAAATGGAGATCCTACCTTTTTTATTACTTGACTTTAGTTGGGCAGAGGTTTTTTTTTTGTGAAAAGGACTCAATATCTTTGTCTTGTACTATAAAACCAAGTGGTTTTTAAAAGTGGGTATGGTGTTGGAGTCAATTTATAAGTTGTAAAAGGTGTCAGTGCAATGGAATAACAGAGATAAATGTAATTGTTACATTTGTAATCAAAAGTTAATGGATTTTTAAAGATAATCTGATGGAGTTTCTTGATCTGTAACAAAATAAATGAATAATTTGATTATTTAAAATTGTACTCAATATCAATTATCAATTAGACTAAATTAAATAATTAGAACATTTGATTTCAACATATTCAAAGTTACATCAAAGAATAATTAAAAAATATAACTTAACAATAAACAAGTAAATCTTTGAAGATACAAATTCAGCCATAAGGGCAATTAGAGTGGTAGAACAATCCAAATTTACTTAATCCAGGTTGAAAAGGTTTATTTAAAAAAAATTTTCTACTTTTGCTTCTCAGCAAAAAACATAGACAGAAGGTTGACACAAAGTCCTTAGACAGGTACAACACTGACAGGAAACTGATTTTCACCTATTGGAGTTTTGTGTAGAGTTTATTGGACATTTTGGAGAAAAACAAGTCGAAATGTTGATTCAAAATAAAAAATAAAAAAAAATATTACAACAAAGTGAAACTTTTTCCAGCACAACAATACAAAAAATAAACAAATAAACAAACAAACAACAATCACATTTAATTTTTATCAAATTTATTATACTTTATGGTTTATTGATTTGATTTGTTTAACTCAAATGCTAATTGGGATATTTCCCCTTCTTTTTTCCTATTGGTGGCTATGTACACATAAGGGACCTCCCAAATGAAAAAAAAGAGGTTCTCTAGCAAATACCCTATCCCTATCTATTTTATGTCATCCTTCACAATTTTTCAACATTTACATGACATGTTACAGTAAATTATTCTATGGTAAATAATAAACAAACTCAGCAAACAGAAGTTAAATTTTATTGATTAATTTTTTGTGTGTGTAAAAAGTCATCAACAAGTTAAGTTAGGGTAAATATGTGTGGGGTATTGATTAGGTCAGTGTCTGTGGTCGGTTTTGGATGGGTTTTTGATTTTTTTTGATGTTTTTTAAATTTTTTTATGGAAATAAGAGGTTGAAATTTTAAAAATTTGAAAGTGTAACTGTGGGTTAGGTATGTAGGGGTCTTTTATACTGTATGGGTCAGGGTTAGAGAGGGGATGTGAGTTGAAACCCCCTGCCATATACCCTCAGGCTATGTCCATGTAATGGACAGCCCCTGGACAGTACCATTCCACCTGGACAGGGGGTGTTTTGAAGTGGGTGTAGTGTCCCTTAGGGGGAATAAACAAAAAAGAAAAGAAAAAAAATGAGTAAAAATTGTAAAATATGGGGGCTAAATTTGGAATTTGTTTATTATTATTATCAGTGTAAATTTTATTAGTTATAAAAATGATATAAATAAATTTGTAAGGTTTTTGTATATTTGGTGAAAATATACAATGTTATGATGTCTAAATATGAAAAATAGACAATGTGTGTGTTTTGATCTGTTTTTAAATGTGGAAATGAAAGAAAATTATGGTTGTAGTATGAATTTGCATTTTTTTTTAAATGCTAATTTAAACATATGAAAATTTATAAATTTTTATAACACCAATTTAAAAAATGCATTTTTATGGAAAATATTAACATTATATTGATAAAAAAATACTTAAGAACAATAATTACCAAAAAATAAAAAAAAATTTCCCAAAAAATAAAAAAATTTCCCAAAAAATAAAAAAAATTCCCAAAAAATAAAAAAATTTCCCAAAAAATAAAAAAATTTCCCAAAAAATAAAAAAATTTCCCAAAAAATAAAAAAATTTTCCAAAAAATAAAAAAATTTTCCAAAAAATAAAAAAATTTCCCAAAATTTTCCCAAAAAATACAATTTTGTAAATTAACCAAAAAATTACCAAAAACATCAAAGTATATCCAAAATCAACATTTAAAAAAAAAAAATTTAGTTACAAATTTTACCATAAAAACAAAGCAATTATTTTTTTGTTCATCAATTTTTAATGCCGGGTTTATTTAAGCCGATACTTAACAAAATGTTAGCCATAAAGAAAATCAATAACTGGACAATAAATGGACATCCCTCTAGAGACTAAACAAACGAAAGCAGCTTAAGACTTGATTAAGTGGAAATGAGTAAAAAACAAAAAGAAAAAAAAGAAAAAGCGAATTTAATTCCCCGTGTGCACCTTTTTAAGCTTTGTCCCTCATTGTCAGATGGTCAGCAGCTTTGAGCCCATTACCATGAGAACAGTTTGTTCGGGAGAGGAGGGGGACACACCTGGCCACTCACCCTGAGCTCCGAATACCCGCTGAACAACATCATTGCTTGTTGGTGGGGTCCACGAGTTGCCACCGAAATTTTGGCACTGCAAAATGGTGCGAGTGGCCAGGTTTGCAGTGCGTTTTGCGGGTCCCGTCTCCCTCTGGTCATCGCGCAGCGGCCCAATGGCTGCGATTCGCTCGTGTTACGTGTGCGTTCTTGCCCATCATGCATCGGACTGGACATGGGTGGTGTGCGAGGGATGAGAACGGACCGGCGAGTGATGGTTCTTCGACCGCCGTGAGAAAAATGTGGAGGAAGAGAACGAGTCAACATGAATTTGTGTAAGTTTTGTGTTTTTTTTTTTGTGTCTTTTGGGGAGAGAAGTTTGGGTGTTTTTTCGGTTTTGGTTTTGGTTAGTGGGTTTCAGTTTTGGTTTTGGAGAAGTTGGGCAAATTTAGAGTTTTGGGGTATAAAGTATTCAAAATATTCAAAATTCGACCAAAAATTAAATCAAAATTATTTAAAATTATCAAATATTTTTAATTTTGGTATAAAATTTTGAGTAATTTGGAATATTTTCCATTTATTGAATATTTTTTACTATTTTTTAATGATTAAGCAAGTATTTTTATGTTTAAGTTATCGCAACATTTGGATGAATATGTTTTTGCAATCTTTGAGTTATTTTTTTTGTGACAATTTGGTTTTTTTTGAAATTTTTTTATTTTTTTTTATAAGGATTTTTGGTTCTTTTATGAGGAAATTTTGAGTTTTAATAATTTCTTGTTGGTTTTGTTGTGATAATAACATTTGTTAGGAAAATAGTAAATTAGCTGTTGGCCGATTTAAATGTCTACAAATGTCAATTTTGTGTTGATGTCAGATTTCTTTGCTGTGTTGATTTTTTTGTTGAAGCTTTGTGAGTTGAGTTGATTTGAATTTGATTCAATTTGTGTGTGATGAGTTACACGGATTTGAGCACAATTTACATATTGACTTGACTGAATATCAATTTAACTGTTTTTATCTCTCCATGTCAACTCATGAGGGATGTGTTTGATGGACCATTAACACTTTATTTTTATTATACATCCATTCAAAATGAACTTCAACACTCCTAAAAATCATCTAAAAAATATATACAAAAAAAAATAAATAAAAAAACCAAAAAACATGAAATACAAACATCATATTGACCTGCATACACATAACAATACAATAACAATAGAAAAATAATAAACAGGAAAAAATATTCAAGTATACATTTTCTTCTCTTTCTTTTTATATAAAACATGTATTGAGATCAATAACAAACAAAACACAGAAAAAAAATCAAAAAAAAAATTATTTTTTTTATTATAAATGTATAAATATACAAACATAAAATAAAAAAAATTACAAACATTTTACAATTCTTAAACATCATTAAAACTCTTCATTTGAAACTTTACAACACCCAAATTACAAAGCACTAAAACCAAAAAACTCATAAAACTAAAACACCAATTACCTTAAAACCATCAAAAAATAAAAAATAATAATAATTTTGACCTTTTACACATCCTACCTGTCCGGACTGATTCAACGCACTTATATATGCACGGCTGAGCAAGTGCAGGCTCCTCCTCCTCCCACTGGCCATTAAGCATCAGAGCCCCGCGCGCCTTATCGCCACTAGCATGGTGTCACGATGAAAATGGAGAGGGGGAAAAGTGAAACGAAAAAAAGAAAAAAAAAAGAGAAAATGTAATGTTTTAATGCGCATGCATTGCATGGGATGGGAAAAGATGATGTCTTCGCTCACCCTGCATCCGATAGTAAAAAGACGCTGGCAAGGGACCGTTGAGTGGCCAATGGACCCGTGAGCGAATATGCTGTTAGAGGGTAAGATGTAGTTTTTATGGCTTGTTGCGAGAGGGATGGCGAAGAAATGGTGGTATGCAATATGCACATGCACGGTGTGGTTGTCTAATCAGGAGATGCATATCGGGATAATGCGCATGTGTGTGTGGTATGGCCGTATGGGTCTGTTGATAGGGTAGTAAAAGTTGGGCTATTATGGTTTTTTGTTGGCTCGTTGTGTAAGGTGGATTACACAGTGGCTGAGTTTGTGTGATGATTGGTTAGACATGTGAAGGTGAAGCGTGTCTCGCGCGTAACGAGTAGGTAGATGCCGGCTAATTGAGGGCTTGGTAGGTCTCCTGTCTGCCAAGTGTATTGGCCAGGATGTGACGTTTGAGGAGGGCTTTGTTTGGGGTTCGGCATTGGTTTTTTTGGTTTTTTTTTTTAATTTTTTTTTTTGTGGGTTCGTTGGGGTTTTTTGGTGTTAATGGGAGATTTTGTATGGGTGGGATTGTTTGGTGTGGGAATTAGGACAGAAATTAGAATGGAAAACTTTTTGAGAAAAAATTATTTGGGAAAATGGGTATGTTATGTTATATTGGAGAATTTTCAAAAATTAGACTTGACAATGGAAAATTATCAAAAATTAGACTTGATAATGGAAATTTTTTTAAAAATTAGACTTGAAAATGGAATTTTTTTAAAAATTAGACTTTAAAATGGAAAATATTCAAATTTTAAAAAATTGCACTTTAATGTTAGACTTAAAAGTGGAAAATTATCCAAAATTAGACCTGAAACTGGACATGTTTAAAGGGAGAAATCTATTCTTTTTTCTTTTTTTTAGAAATGTTTTATTGAAAGTGGAAAATTTCCACAAAAAAAAAAATTTAGAAATTAAAAACATTGAAAATCATAACTAACTTCAATCAACAAATGATTATTCTAGTCATTCCATGATAAAATCTAATTGACTATCTCCACTAATCTCACTTTATTATCAGCTTACCAAGGTCAAAGATCCCATTTTTACTAAAACTAGAATCACTAATTCATAACCATCTATAGTGCATAACCAAGGGCAATGCATCCCTAAAACAACCCAACAAAAACCACCCAAAATCCATACATTAAAACCATACAAAACCCTCACTACCAAAGACCTTGAATCAAAGCACACAATTGGTGAATATTATAGGAAACAGCTGCAGGTAACCACAGAAACTGTAGTTAGATGACATCATGCAACCATGTAATCAAACAAAATGATCTGTCAGACTAAAAAAAAACTAAATATGTGATTTTCTTTTAAAAAAAACAAAATTAAATTTTTTACTAAAATATATATTCAATTCCCTACCCCTACACCCCTCCCTCCTTTCCTTTCTCTTTCTAAGGGAAAAAATTCAAGTTGCATCCGGTTTAGTTTACTCTACAAACCCTCCCCTTATACCTAAGTAAAAAGGTGCCTACCACCCCTCAGTTATGGGTAGTGGTTTTAACCCACCACCCCCTACATGGCTGCTATTGCCTCCCTTCAACTTCCCTCCCATCCATCCGAATGCCCCTCCTCCTCTAGGCCTGCATCCCAAGTGTTGTCTGCTGGTATCTCTTCCCCTATTCTCTGTCTGGCTATGGGCACAAAAGCAAACTCGAATTGATTCTTGGTCATCTTTCTCTTTCCCTCCTCCAGCTCCTTACTCAGCATGAATACTAGGCAACATTTTATTTTAAATCCATCATTACTTAATGGAGTTTTTATATTGATCAGTTTGAGGCGAAAATTTCATTTGAGGGTTTCAGACAGTTTAACTGAATAGTTGTGAATTGTTTGGGGAAAAAAGTATAGAATATATGAGGTTGTATGTCAAATGGTATGAAATCATAAATTGCTCGGCCAATCCTGTTAATTTTCTATTGTTTACGTCATAACGCAGAAATGCAAATGGCGCTCTGTCTTCGAGCGACGCCATTTTGCAATTTTAAATAGATAGAGCTGAGATTGCTAATGTTGTATAATGAAAATTAAAAACGGTTTTACGTGATTTTTTTTTACATCAAAAAAGAATCAAAGTATTGATTGATTTTCTGAAAATTAAATCTGATGTATCAAATAATCGCGGAAAATAAAATTTGCCGATTATTTACTGCGAATAACTGCGAAAGATAAAAATTGCCAATTCTCAAATTTACTGAAAATTAAATCTTACAAATATCAAATAATAATCAACATATGAAGCCTACCAAATACCCAATTTTTGTATTAACTAACCAAAAAAAAAAAAAAAAAAAAAAAAAACAAATTTAATTTCCTGTAGATAGCTTCCAACCTACAATTTGAGATCTCTTCGCCTTGACCATGTATTCATTTATCTATAATGATTCAATAAGAAGCAGAGAGCTGTGAACCCACATAAGGTATAAGGGGTTACGACCCCAATCAATTGAAGCCTCTCTCCTTTTCTGCCTTGAACGTGTTGCTTCAATGTCAACACACGTGGCTTAACCGGTTTTTTTTTTTTTTATTATTCTTTTATCCCCTTATTAACAAAAGGTGGATTTTTTTTTAACCAGCTCCATTACAACTTCCTTTAACAACCCCTTTCCCCAACCACCACCACCACCACTTTTTTTCTTTCACCTTTTTTAACCCTCTTTGAATAATACAAACCCCTTTTGTGGCTATTTTTTTGGAGGGGGTTAGTTTCCCTCTTTTGTGTCCTACTGACATGATACATGACAGCCAACTTGAAGTGTCTTGCCTTGTACACTTGATAGAAGCAATGAAAGTTAATCCCAAGAAGTATAGGGGTATTTGTAATGTTGGAAGAAGGTGGGGTATGATTAAATAGGTGTGTGGGGGGTGGGAGTAAAATGGATTTTAGGTGAGATAAGAGTGAGATTGGGGGATAAAAGGATTTTTTTTTTTTTATATTAAATGGGTAGGTGGGGGTAGTAGTAGAGAAATTTATGGGGGGTGTGCAACAGGGTGCAGTGAATCTTATGTGTTAAATCCATTTTTACCACTAGTACACACTACATAACCCCTCAATCACTTGTGTAATCGCAATGGCTTTTCAATTGTCAAGGAACCCCCTTTTAGCCATCACCCCTTTTTTATATATCCCCTTCCCTTTGAAGCCACACGTTTTGTAAAATCCCTGGTGTTTAATTGGGCCACCTCTTGAAACCCCTAATAAAACGCTTTAGGGAAAGGGGTTAGCCAAGCAAGGGGTGTGGGATGATGGGGTAGGGGTAGGGGTAAAAAAAAATCCCCTTTGCTGCCACGCATTGAGCCAATTTGCATGTTGTATTATCCTCTCAACACCCATTTTTTTTCTTGTTTGGTGACCCTCAATCGATAGGGTTTTGAAATTTGTTTGTTGGGATTGTGTAAGAGTAGTGCAAGTGTTTCCCCTCTCACTCTTTGTGAGCAAATTGGGAGGTGGGTAAAGGGGTCAGACTTGAACTGTTGTGTAATGATGATAATGGTGTGTCTAGGGAGAAGGGGGTTGATTGGCACTTTGCATTTTAATTCAGGGTACAAATAATGTGAGGACAAATTGATGTTGTATGTGTGTGCTGGGGTGTGTTGGATTGGTAATTAGAGGTGGGAATTAAAGATTGCATGTGTGGGTGAAGTGAAAGGGTGTGGATTAAATTGTTGTCAAATTAGTGATTGTAATTTGATTTTTTTAAATTTGAATTCAATGGTATAAAGTGGTTGAAGATGGAATTTTTGTTGTGAAATTACTTAAGGAAGAGTTTTTAACAGTAAATATGCAAATTAGAAAGAATTTTAATAGTAAAATGCAAATTAAAAAGAATTTTAACAGTAAAAATGCAAATTAAAAGGAATTTTAACAGTATATTTTTAAAAATTTTACAAAGTAATAGTTTAACAATAAAAATAAAACCAATTGTAAATTACAAAAAAATTGAAAGTTATAAGGTCTACATATTTAAAATTTAATTAAAGAACACTAAAAGTGAATTATGCAGAAAAAAATTTTACCAAAACAAAGGAATTATGTATGTTCTACTGATCATTTCTTATGCACAGTACAAAAGTATTGGAATTACTAGTATTATTAGTGCTGCAAAAAAATTGCTTTCCTACTGCATGGCTAAAGTTACATTTTTTTCATTGATTCTTGTTGCATTAATGTTTTGCATTTGGATTTTCATGTGGATTAAATTTTTTTTTCTGTCATTTTTTTGTTGTATTTTTTGTTGACATGTTTGCTCAAATGGTTTTAGCTGTATTCATTTTTTTTATTCATGGGTTGTTTTATTAATTTTGTAATGCCAGGTAAATTGTAGTGAAGCAAAAAGAGAAAATTATACATATTTAATGGTTTGTTTTGAATTGAAAATGTTTGCAATTGAAAGTACATAGAAAAAAATATATAATTTCAAAAATCGAATTTGATATTCTAAAAGTTTATAACATTTTAGTGTTTAAAAATTTATTCCTTAAATGTTAAACCAATGCTAGAATAAGGGTGTGTTTGTAATCATGTGCTTTTTAAGCAAAGAAAAAGTGTGATGTCAAGATAGTTGCTAAAGTTCATTTTTTTATTGAGAGAAAAGAAAGAGGCTTGGGGTTAGCAACCCTATAGTAATCTGCGTGAGATGTCAGTTTGAGTTTGCACACATTAGACAAATGAGATGAGAAATGGGGAGTGGTGGATTGATTGAATTGAAATTATATACCAACAAAAGTTTTTTTTTTATTTTTAAGAAAAAACTGATAACACTGACTAACACTTGCTAAAAATATTAAATTTTATAGTTTTTACTGTTACAATTGTTTTGTTTTTTCTAATTGTAACAATAGTTGGCAGATAGTTCAAAAATTGTTTTGCATTGAGCATTGTTGTATTTATTTATTGTTTATTTTCTATGTTTGCAATAATTATAATTTTTCTCTCTGCAACAATAACAATCATTGACAGCTGATTTTTCAATAGTTGTAATAATAATAATAATAATAATAATAATAATAATAATGTAGACGTGAAAGAAAAGTTTTGATTAAATCAATACAAATAGAATGTTATTGGATGTTTTTAGACTTTGTCTATAAAAGCCTAGTTTTGAGTATATTTTATTTCTCAAAACTTTTTCTATAAAAAGGGGTTCATGGCTTATTGGCCCTACTTTTTAGGATAGTTGTTGCATCTCATACATGTCCAACATGAACCTTTGAATGGGTTGCACTCAAGTCTATGGAAAGAAGAGGTCAAGAGATGGAGGCCATGCCGTATGTTGATTTTCAAATGGAGCCGCGCGGAGTTTCACCTCGGTGCCAAACCACGCTTCTAGGCGAGAAAGAAAAAGAGAGAAAACATGGCAATCAACTTAGACTTGGGACTTTTACTAAGACTTAAACTGGGCCTTAGATGTTGGTGAATGGCTAATGGTCTCGTTCATGCCAACTTGCCTCTGTCAACAGCCTGCGAGTTAGAGCAGGCTACTGCAAAATCGTGACAGGACCTCAAGCAACCTAATCAAGCCTGGACCCTGGCCACCTTACTGAATCATACATGAGCCATGCAGATGGTCAGTAAGCCAACTTTCCCTTCTTTTTTTCCCTCCCCCAATAGCTACCCTGCTGTCCACAAATACACCAAATGGAGCTGGCTCAAGAAAATATGGAAATGAATGGAGGGACCTTTGGGTAGACATTTCAACTTGGAAATTGTGATTCTTGGAGCTAAAAAGAAAAAAAATTTATATATTCTTTTTAATTTATTTTAACCTTTTTCTTCGGCGGAGAGAGGAAATATCGTTGAGTTGACGTCTGAAGAAGTTTGGAGTCAAAGTTATGGAGAGGAGGAAGCCATTTTATAAGCTTTTTTCTTGGAAATGAACTGTCAATATTCGGCTCTGACTTCTTTCTGTATGGGAGATAAGGTGAAATCACTAAATGCCACATTGCAAGTCAAAAGCCGCTCGGCCTATTTTTTTTTTTTTTTTTTTTTTTATATATTATCTTTGTTTGGTAAAATGAAATGACAGTGATTTTTGTTGAAAGGTTGGTAGTTGGCTTTGATTGATTTCATTTCTGGTTGATGCAGTTTGAATTTGTTTCAATTATTTTGGTCTTTTATCAAGTCTCTATACTGTTTAGTGTGGAGGGTTTAGAAATATAGGGGAGATACACTGCTCATCATTATCTCTGTGATGTCATGGATTTCATTTTGAAAACTAGGCTGGTTTGATGACTCATGTTGGAGCATGTAAATGATACCAAGATGCTCAGATCATAAAACAAGATTAAGCATATAGGAAAACTATAAAGTTTCGTAAACATCGGTAAATAAGATAAATGATAACTTTTGTTTTAAACAATTTTTTGTAACAATGCCTGAGTTTAGTTGTTTTTTTTATAACAATGACTGACTCTAGTAGTTTTTTTTTATATAACAATGACTGATTTTAGCAGTTTTTTTTTTAAACAATTGGATTTTTTGGTTTTAAAACAATCGTAGTGTTTTATGTGAAACAATGATAACTTGAATACATACAATATTTTATTGATTGTATTTTTTATCGTGAAATATTCCAAAACTTTTCATCGCATACTGAATGCTTCTTCCATCAAACAGCTATTTTTTAAATTTTTATTTTTTATAAGTGCATTTGTTTGAAGAATGATGAGGTGATTTTGTTGAGAGGCATTTTGGCTTGCCCTAGGTGTAAGCCATATTCAAATAAAAGCCATTTGTGTTGAATGGTCTCTGTTTTGCAATATGCATGTTGGGTTGGGGTCAGTTTCTTTTGTACATAGATATATATACAGATATATATATATATATTTATTTTTTCTACAATGTACTAGGAGAAGCATTACACGTACCTGTATAATGCAGTATTCACAAGGCATGCAAAAGCTATTGTTGTCATGTGTATTGATGATTCATGTGCCTGATACATACTGAGTTAAAAATGTCACTTTGCAAGAAAGAGAAAAAAATATGAAAAATGTTTTATTAAAATTGTTGGAATTAGTATTAATCTTTTTTTTATTTTAAAATGTGGGGTGAGTTATTAATGAGAAAGTATTTTGCATACTTAATTAAAGTGCAATTAAGGCCTCTTTTAGTGTATCAGATGGTGGGGTTTTAATTAAAAGTTTTCTGCATATCTTTAAAAGGCGAGCGGTGTTTTGTGAATGTTTTAATATTAAGTTTTAGAAATTACCACACACACAGCACTTTGGCATCGACTTAATGATCAGGTTTTTTTTTTAAGAAAAGGGGTGCCATGTTGGAAGTTAGATTAGATGGTTTGATAAAATGTATAATATGTATATATAAAAAAAAATTGGAAAAGTTAATTACTTTATTAGATGTGGCGGATAAAAAATGGTTTTGCATAGCGAAGTTTTGTAATTACAACTTTAGGTGAAAATCAATCCAAAAAAAATATTTTTTTCTGGAGATTTATTGATTTTGGGAAGTTTTTAGAGAATTCATTTTATTTTTACTAATTTTTTTAATAAAATTAAAAATTATATTTTTTTATTATATATATATATATATATATATATTATTTTTTATAACTAAATGCTAAGATTTAGTTAAGATGAAGAAGAAAAAAAATTGTTTATTACTTCAAACTTTTGCTAAAAAGATTGGAAAAGGGAGAAAAAAATTAAGCTGTGCCAACTGAGAGGAAGGGAAATTACCCTTCAGAAAAAAGTGGAAAAATGGCAACTTCTGAACCAATTCAAATAATGTCAACACTTCTTGTGTAATGACAACATTTCAAAAGTATTCACAACAATCTTTTTATACATTTTTTTCCTTACTAAACCTTCTCTTACAAAAAAAAAAGAATAAAAAAATTCTTCAATGCATGTTTTCAAATACCATCCCGGACAGTTTTGAAAGCATTTTTTTCTCTCATCACAATAGCACAAAACACACATAGAAAATGGATGCCAAAAATTTCTGACAACGTGATAATATGGACACAAAACAAACCAAAAAAAGTTTTAAATTACATTGACAACAAACATACTGATTTGAAAACAAATTGATGCAAAGAGATGATGGATTAATTTTAAATTTTTTTTAAAAAATATAAAATTATATTAAAAATTTAATACTTTGTATGTGCCATTACTTTGAGATAAATGAATATTTGGTTTTAAATTTTTTTAAACATCAGAATTAATAGTTATTAATTCTGAAGTATCTGTATAATTGTCATTTAAAACCAAACATTCATTTATAAAAATTATATTTTTCGGTATCGGCAATATCAGAAAATTTGAGTATTGTTCAAATGTTCAATGTTCAAGGAAAAATTATGACTACTGAAACTTTTCATTATGTCTGACTGCAGAAATCAATGCTGATGATCAGTGAACATCTGTTTACAATTTACGCTGTTAGCTAAAACGCTGTTCCAGAAATTCTCACTAGAGGCTACACATAACAATTGATTTGAGCATGCTCAGTCAAAACCGAGATCAAAACAATGGAAAACAGCACTTGCACACAAATTCTATTTTTTTTAGAAACATTGTTGAATGAACCTCAGTTTTGCACAACAATACTACTCAAATGGATTTCACATCCTTTTTTCTATATTCTTGGATGAAAAGAAGTACATGTACTCATTCTAGTCCATTTTTGGCTCTATATCACTATATTGAACTAAAATGTGTTCCTAACAACTTGATACTGGTCTTTGCATTTGCAAGTACATAACATTAACTTAACCGATTACAAATTTGTCGATATTCCATTGACATACTAAAAATCGACCAAAGCCGAAAGCTATCGGAAACTAAAATTACCAAAGTCTTAATCAAACCAAAACTCTGATTTAACTATCCTAATCTACTATCCATAAAACCTGTCATAAAATCCATCCCAAATTGTAATAATGTTAAATCAATGTAATGTATTGAAATCTAGATGCCAAACATCATTCTATGTAAAAATTTGCCAAAAGAAAAATTGCTGGAACCACCACAGATTTTTTTATTTTTTATTATTTAGTAAATGCCCATCAATAGATGGAGTAGTGAAAAAGAAAATAAATTCAAAAAAGCATATACTGAAGCTAGGGTTGGAGAGGCAGATAACATTTAGAGTGACCCCATTATGTGTGCTGACAAGTTTTCAATTTTTGACTCGCATAAGGCTCCCATACACACAACACAGTGAATCGAGCACTTATCATCAGGACAGAGTATTGAATTTTTGTTTTCACCCATAGTCCGAGAAATGGCTGCTTGGCTGGCCCTCGATAATGGTGGCTGAGGTGTGGAGGGAAGAAAAAAATCACCCTGCTTGGTCATTCTTCAATTCTCCCTTCTCCTTCCTACTTACTTTTTTTCTGCATTTATGAATGTGGGAGTAGGCCTATTTTTATTTTGCCTTAGAGATTTTTTTTTCTCTCCTATAAACTCAATATTGGTTTCAACACAACCTTTGACTTTATATTTCATTTGCAGTGAGGTGAAAAATGATGGAATTTTCATCATTTTGGAAAAGGGTATTCAGAGGAATATGTTCCATTAAAAAATGTCATGGGAAGGAGGAGATAAATTATTGGATTTATTCTTTTATTGTGTTGTTATTGTAGTTGCTACATTTTGGTTTTTTTTTTCTTTAACAAACTTTAATAGATGGAAATTAAATTTTGTCTGTTTTGCATTTAAAAGTATGAAACAACAATAGGCGCAAAGGGCATTGTGGTATTAAACCCGTAATGCATTGCGCTACAGTTTATGAGAGTCACTTATTCAAGCAATTTGTGTTAAGTTTTAACAAAAATCGATTATGGATTTTGTTAAAAATTATGGATTTTTGTTTAAAAATTATGGATTTTTGTTAAAAATTATGGATTTTTGTTTAAAAATTATGGATTTTTGTTTAAAAATTATGGATTTTTGTTTAAAAATTATGGATTTTTGTTAAAAAATTATGGATTTTTGTTTAAAAATTATGGATTTTTGTTAAAAATTATGGATTTTTGTTAAAAATTATGGATTTTGTTAAAAATTATGGATTTTTGTTAAAAATTATCAAACTGTATAAATTTTAACTGAAAATGCATAGATTCTATAACTAAAAATGCATAGCATAATTTTTACCTAAAAATGATATTTTTTAACTAAAAATGTGCGTTATAGAATTCATACAATTCAGTTAGAAATTACGCAATTCCAATTAGTCATGTAATTTGACTCCCAATTCTTGCTATTTGCTTTACATTACACTGATTTTCAGTAGCATTAAAAAAAATAAGTGTTTCCAAAAATAATCAATCAATTCCCACATAATTTTTTCCCACAACCAAACTCAGAATCATCTTCCAAACAAAATTCTTACCAATTTTAGTTGCTCACAAATTGGAACTCCAAACTCCGGAGTAGAACCATTTTTTTTCTCTCCACATTGCAATGTAAGTAGCAAATGTTTGAGTTGTGATGAAGACGATTGAAACGTTCTCTGTTTCTCAATGGGCGATGAGTGTGAGTCCATTTTAGATCCATTGCTCAGACTCTAGTGATGATGGTCAAACGGAGTCCCTATAAGCGAGGGGTCGCCCCCTCTCTAAAAGGGGACATTCATCACTTGCTAGCTGACGGCCACAACCTTGGGCTTGAGGGAGAGCAAGATGAGAAGATGTCTCTCCACAGCTTTTCTTCAATCATTTCTGTCTTTTCACTACTCGGCTATTGGTGTTGGGCTTCAATAGACTTATTGGTGTCATGAGCAGCGCACACTTTTTTTCTCTTCTCGCTGACCTGCAATACATATTTGAAATAACATTTCAGTAATGGATTGAGTGACCACTAAAAAAATTTTTTTTTTTAATTTTTTTTTTAAAAAAAATATATTTTTATTTTTTTGCATATATAATTGAGACTGGTATATTTGTGTTGTACTAGTAGGAGATTGAGCTTATGTGGGCTGTTTTGCTTGGAAAGGGCTGAATGTCTACAAGGATTTCTAAAAAGAACAACAACCCCTTAAAAAGCTGTAGGGAGACGAGGTTTGGATAATGATCTTGAGCTGGGATCTGAGTGTGGAAGGAAGCTTGTTAGAAACAGCTCGTTGCCCATATTTTTTTTTTTTTTTTTTTTTTTTTTTTTTTTATTTTGGGGTTTTGCTCCACTCAAAACAAGGCTTCTATACCTAGATCCATGTTGAGGGTTTGCTTATTAAATAAATGGGAAAGAAGGAAAAAATGTGAATATACACCAGAGGGGTAGGAGATTTTTATGGATAAAATTGGATGTATGGATGTTTAGATATATGGGATGGTGGATTTGTTAAAGGGGATGTTTTGGGTTAAGAATTTAGGGTTTTAAACAAGCAAAATTGATGATCTATTAGGTTTTTTTAAAATGATTTATTGTATTTTATGGTTTGGAGTTCGACAATGGACAATGCTAATATATCTGTCAGCAGTACAAGTAGTATACAGAGGACACAATTAATCCTTTCTGAACCAAGTAGAAAGTAAAATTGATCCATCTTTGATCTTATATTCATGACTCACTTAATTATCTCATATGGAGTTTAGACATACCTACCAACACTTTACAAATGTCAGACTGAATGAAACGTTCAAGACATTTAGTCTTTAGCTGAAGACTTGTGGTCGGTCGTACAGTCCAACTCGGTGACAAGTAGAAAACACTATGGAAACTTGTATTATTCAGGAGACGCAAGAAACTTCATTACTTTGCAAGAAGAAAGCAATAAAAGCCGTTTCTAGCTAAGGACATCTTATAGCTTATAACCAACAACAAAATCTAGAGTATAACGACTTAGCAGCGACTTAGGCCATACACGTCATAATCTGACACTAAAAGCTTCGCTAAAAAAATGTGTTAAGCATCTCTATACAGAAAGCTAAATTGAGCATAAGTATTTTCAATATTTTTCAATAAATTTTAATTTCAATCGGTATAATTAGTTTTTCTTGATTATGTTGTTTATGAGATGGTGGAAATGCTTGTTATAAACCAAAAGAAATGCCCTCTGCATTTATTTATGATTATTTTGATTCTCTATAAATCGTTTATGAGACTATGACGCGAAAAATGTACTCTATTTATCATATCGTGCGCGAAACTCCCATTGGTTAATAACCTACATTTTACTGAAAGTGTATATTGTGGTATCTTATTTTAATCCTCTAGTCGGGCCGAATCGAAAAATCATTGTTTCGTATCCAAAAAATGTGCGCAACAATACAAAAACCCAAATGTAAATAAACTTTAAAAAATATTTTACGAGCATTTTCATTTGTTAACAATGGCATCTTCATTTTTGTACTACAAAGCAATGATTTTTCGACTCAGCTCAACTAGAGGATTAAAATAAGATACGACAATATATACTTTCAGTACAATGCAAAAAAGTTCATTTTTTCAGTTTCGTGCACGAATTGTTGCATAAGAGTTTACATAATTGCTTTGCGAAAGTCGAAAAAATAACTTTTGTCTGCAATATTGAATCCTGGAAGTCTATGAAACAAAAAACCCCGGAAGAAGAAAAAAATTGTTACCAGCGAGATTTTGCTTTGAGCATGTATATTTTATGAGTTCTGACCGACGAATCAATAGATCTCCAGGGTGTTTCCTTGAAGAAATTAGAAAAATCTAAATATGCTAAAAGGCCAACTTTATAGACCATTTTGATATCGGTGCATAGAAGTTGGCTCGAAAGATGAGGATTTACCGGATAGCAAAGCCGAAAGACGGGGGGCCATGTTTTTATAGTCCTAGAAGGGAGGAAAAACATTAGACTTGTATCGGATTGGCCGATGCCGGTCCTTATTTCAATATATAAAGCCGCTCAGCGCTGGAGGCTTGCGGTGGGTGATTTTGTTTTTTCACTGCATCAGCATGGACCCGGCATTCTGCAAGTCTGAGTGGCAACGACGTTTTCGCTTTACATTTCCAAGTCGAATGCAGCAGCCATTCGCTTACTCGCTGCTTGTGAATACATGAAAAGCAGTTGGCTAAGCTTCTTCTTCGCTGTCCCTCTGCATTCTTCTTTTTTTTCTTTTGGTTTTGCCCCTCCTCTGCGCATCCAAGGAGAAATCAAACGACGGAGCGTGTGTTCCTTCATCTCAGCTTCCCCCCTCTCTAGAGAAGGAAAAAGCCAATGGTTCAGAGGAGCCCTGTAATATTAGGCGCATCTTCAATAAGGGAATGGACGATTACTGATGGCTCCTCGGCTCTCTAGTAGGAACGGAATGCATGCCACGAACCACTCGATGCATAGCATGACTCTTATATGAGACCATTAAAGATTATCAGTCAAGGGGAAGGAAAGTTTGAAGTCAATTTTACAAGATGGATAAAAGTTTGTTGTTAGTTTTTTCTCAAGAGAATACTTTGGCCAAAGGAAACTGCATGCTGTGTATTGTTTAATGGATTTGAACATCTTGGACAAATTGAGGACCAGAGTGGATTGTTGAATGTATCACTGAAATTAAATTTTTTGAACTTCTTGGGCCTGAGTCATGGATGATGCCATTGTTAGTTAGTGGTAAATAAAAATAATGTACTTGTATTTGCATATTTACAAGTTTATAATTTTGGCCATTAGTATAGTGGTACATAAGTATATTGTAGTGTACTAGAGTCTTGAAATAGATTTTTAAACAATGATTAATTGTAACCACGCATGGTGAAACAATAAACACAACTCGATAAGAACATGTTACGATCGCAAGCTTAAAACGTTGTCGATTTACTATTGTTGGGTGTACTATTATCAATTTAAAACAATCATTTATTAATCAAAATGTGAACAATTACAAAAAGACTAAATTTTAAACAATAGTCGAAAAAATAGTTAAAAACAAAAATTTAAAGCGAAAACATAAATTTTGTAATAATTTTTAACAATGCTATCATTTTAAACAGTTTTTGCCCAATTGTTGACTCAACACAAAATATGTTAATTGAATCATGACACATTGGTTTTCTACTTAGGAATTATCGGCTAGTTTTAATATTAATATTAATAAATGAAAATGTGATTTCTCACAACATGATATTGATGATGGAAATTTTGTGCTTATCCAATGAGTTTTGAGCCTCATCAACAATTCGCTTTGGCATGCTTTATCTTGATCCTCATTCTTGTCCTTGGGATTTCCCCGACTCAGCATCCTCATTTTACATCATCAATAATGGTGCACATGGTAGGAGGAATTACATTACTTTGTCTTATTATGTATGGTCTATAGTGAATTGATATTGGCTTCAAAATGTTTATTCAGTTTGTAATGTCAAATAAGACAATTTCTACTCTTATCTTTACATTGTTGATATATTTTTATATATATTTTTTTCTAAAATATATTTTTATATTTATTTATATTTTTTTTGCTAGTCATCTATCATGAGTGAAATGAAGGTGGAATATATTTTGTAAATTGAAAAAAGGTAGATGAAAATAAAAAAACATTGTTATATATGAAGGAAAAGAAAAACAATTCATGTTGAAATGCTATTATAATATTGTATTAGGCCTGGAGCAAAGTTTGATATTATTTGTTTATGAAAATGAGGGCTTTTTTTTTGTCCAGTCAGAAATGCATGTAATATTCAACAGTGATGATAAAAAAAATGGTTTTCTGCTCTTTTTGTTTATACAATTTTTTGGACTGTATGGCTGCAGCAGAAAATAGATTTGAAAAGTGAAATTGTGTGTGCTGCATAAGTTGAAATTGTGGAATTGAAAGATTAGAATTTATTTTAATATTGTTGGAATAAATGTAAGGATGATTTTGGTAAGTTATGAGGTTTTAAAGTGTATAAAGTGTAAATTTTTATTTTTGGAGATTAGATATATTATTGGAAATAATAAGTCAGTATTTAATTCAATAATCTAGAATTTAAAAAAAAATGTTTACTCTTTTGTATAAAAATAATTGTTTTTTAAATATTTTATTACAAAAAAATTTGACAAAATTCTGAAGAAAAAAAAATTTTTAAACAATTTTCAACAATTTCTGAAAACAATTAATTTGAAACAAAAACTAACAACAATTAGTAAAAAGATATTTTATATATCATTATCATTATAATAAAATAATAATAATAATAATAATAATAATAATAAAAATAAAAAAACATCTAATAATCTGCTATCTTATATCCTCCAAAAATTGTCTTATTGATGTTCAATATATAATATGGAAGACAGGAGATCTTAATATCACAAATCTATTCTTTTTTCTGAGAATCTTATTACTGAAATGAAGCGTAATGAAAAAGCGAGCTCTGATCAAACTGGTTCCTTTTTTGTCATAGGAGATGAGGGACAAATTTGAAACTGAAGACATCTGATTGATTTTTTTTCTTCTTTCAGCAAGTATACTGTAGGTCATTTTTTTATGCTTGACCATCTTGTACAAAATGCATCGTGGCCACTCTCAGTTTTACTTGCCCCCTCTATAGCTCCCTTCAAGTTTTGATGGGTTGTCTATCGCTGGCTGGCCACACCTAATTTATTATTGATTGACAAACAAGCAAAAGCCATTAGATATAAGGTGTATCGCTATTAGATTTAACTCATTTGTCTATTGGTCTGTGCAAATGTATAGAAGGAGAATCTAATATTATGCAAAATTTAAGGGAAAATGAAAGCAAACCATTTTTAATTTATAGTTTGTATATTAAAAATTTATGAATTTTTTTAACTGATATTTTCTTTGCAATTGATCTTTTAACAGTGACTTTTTTGCAATAGTGTTTGAACATGATTTTAGGATCTTTCATAGTGCTTAAAAAGATATTTTTAATCTTTTGCAGTGCTTAGCAATGCATTTTTGATCTTTTGCAATCCCTAACAATGCATTTTTGATCTTTTGCAATGTCTAACAATGTATTTTTGATCTTTTGCAATGCCTAACAATGCATTTTTGATCTTTTGCAATCCCTAACAATGTATTTTTGATCTTTTGCAATGCCTAACAATGCATTTTTGATCTTTTGCAATGCCTAACAATGCATTTTTGATCTTTTGCAATGTCTAACAATTTATTTTTGATCTTTTGCAATGCCTAACAATGCATTTTTGATCTTTTGCAATGCATTTTTGATCTTTTGCAATGTCTAACAATGCATTTTTGATCTTTTGCAATGCCTAACAATGCATTTTTGATCTTTTGCAATGCCTAACAATGCATTTTTGATCTTTTGCATTGCCTAACAATGCATTTTTGATCTTTTTTTGTTTATTACTGCACTTAACGATGGTTTCATTGTCAATCAGTATGTTAATAATGGCTTTTATAAGACAACCAGTCTTCCATTATTGATTTTTCGAACAATTATAATGTTAATAATAAATATGTTTTTTAACAAAAAATATTCTAATAAAGTTTAAAAAACTTATAGCGTGTCTATAATCCTTATTAGGAAGCAAATATTTTAATTTTTAACAATCACTATACAAATAATTGTTTTTTTTTGTTTTTTTTTTAAATAAACATATAATGATAATAAATTAATTATTCATTGGTACTGAAAAACAAAATAAAAGCATACACAAAACTCCATTATTTATTTGCTTTTATTTATATTTGCTTAGCGTTGATATAAACTCAATACCCGTCATAGCTGAGTCATATTGGCCTCATCTATCACCAATGAGGCTGTTTTGATATGCAAAAGGGTTTGGCTTACTCCTTTCGCTCCTCCAATCGTTACATATCTCCATAATTAGACCCACCCCTAGGTAAACACAGAGTTGGACCAATCATAAATAAGCAAAATGTACATCCTGCATGAACCAATCAAATATTGAAGATTTCCCCCGTCTCATCTTGACTCCAATTTCCAATTTGCATCGACTGTGTGCGTTATTGATCAAACGCGACGCACCAGAATCCCATTCTCTTCTTCCCTTCTATATCAAATCTCATTATCCAAAGAAATCAAGTGCAGACCCACATGTCATTATACATGGCTTTTAAAATGTCTGCCTGTACAATTGTAGGAATCAAATTGGAGGGAAAAAATGGTTTCTTGGAAATGGAAATTGGAAAAAAAAAAGTCTAAAAAAAATCTAATTAAGGTAATGGTACCCATCTAATTAAAATTAAGGTTGGGTTTTTTTTTTTTTTTTTTTTTTTTAATGAGTGATTTGTGTATAGTGTTTTTTTTTTATTATTACTTATTATTTAATGAATTTGGGAGGTTAAGGTCATTGATGGTTGTATGGGGTGAATGGGGGACTTTAAGGAGTTGTTCTAATTGTTGTTGGGTTGTCAGCTGGCTGTCGACAGACCTCTGCGTGTTGTCAGTGCCATCAAAGTGTAGTTAATCAGCCGGAGTAATGATGATAAGATGAGGCAACATCTGATGGTTTAAAAGAAAGAGTTAGATGGGAGGGGAGGAAAGATAAGTTATGAAATAATGGAGGTTTGTGTTCTTGTCTTTGGCGAATGGATTATTATAGGTTTGGGAATTTGAGGTCATTGCAAAATGATGTTTAGCAATAGGTGAAAAATTTTGAAAGAATGTTATTTTTTAATTTTTTTTTAAAGATTTAAATGGTTAGGCTGTTTAGCATTTTGTTTTTAATAATTAGGTTGTTTAACAATGAGTTTTTAACAATTAGGCTGTTTATAACAATGGTTTTATAACAAATAGACTTTTTAACGATGAAAATTTAACAATGAATTTTTAATCAATTTAACAATGAATTTTTAATCAATTTAACAATGAATTTTTAATTAATTTATAACAAGCAGACTGTTTAGTAATTAATTTACAACAGTCAGACTGTTTAGTAATGAATTTACAACAGTCAGACTGAATTTACAACTGTTTAAAAATGAATTTACAACAATCAGACTGAATTTAAAAATGAATTTACAACAATCAGACTGAATTTAAACATGAATTTACAACAATCAGACTGAATTTACAACTGTTTAAAAATGAATTTACAACAATTAAGCTGTTTGACTACAACTATTAGGTCACACAACAATTTTTACAATAAAATCAAATTAAGTATCCAAGTTTTTTAAAACATCAACAATATTAACAAATCAAAAAAAAAAAATAGATTTGAGCACACGCCAACAAAAAATCTTCGCTTGAATTTTGTATCTGGCACAGTCACACTAAAAACAAATTTAATACCAAAAAATCATTATGACTCGAGTTTTTTGTACAAATAATTCATCCGAACACCCACCCACACCACCGAAAGAAATAAAATTTGACATTTAAAGAAATATATAAATTTTTACAATTTTATAGTTCCGCTCTTAAATTATTTACAACTTTTTCTAATATCACTTACTTTTATTACATTTTTTTTTTTCTCTCTTCTCTTTAAAATATCATTTGCCATTATTTAAATATATTTATTTTTTCCATATATGAGTAAAAGGCGGTTTTAGTATCAACCAATAAGACGCTTAAGTAAACAGTCTACTTGATAAAAACAACATGAGATATTTTTTTATAGACAATTGATCGGTTAAAAAAATTTTTTTTTTTTATTACTTTAAATGAGAAATGATTTTTTCTCTACCTGGCGGCACAAGACTCTACCTACACTTGGGGGTTGCATACATAAAAGGGTAGAGTGAGTAGAGTGTATAAGCCTTTTGTAGTAGGATGAATGAAAGCGATTTGTCTACGGCTAGTTTTTTGACAGTGAAGGTCAGAAAGGGGTCAGGGGCCCATGGTTCAGAAGGCTTATGTAATCAATTGAGGCACGTGGAAGTAGGAGAGAAGAAGGAAAAAAACCAACCCCATTCAGGCCCTTGGAGGGGTTGTGGAACAGTGGGTATAGAAAATGTGACACTTAGCATTAAAATCTGGTTACTAAAAGAAATTTGAGGGGAAAAGGGGGAAGGTGAGGGTTGAAAAAAAAATCAAATTTAGTCATAGGTGACTTCATTTAAGTAAATTTCTTTTTCTGATGGGGAATGGATGGGTTGGATTGGAGGGGAAGTGTTGTGTTGATGGATTTTGTTTGAAAAATTGTCTTTTTTTGGAGTTTTTTTTTTTTTGGAGTTGTTTTTTTTTTTTGGAGTTTTTTTTTTTGTGGAGAAATGGGCTGGATTTGACTTATTTGGAGGTAGATTGTGAATTTATAGAAGGATTTTTTGATTTTTTGATGGATATTATGCGTAGAATTATATTTTCGGTTCTTCGTGGATATTTTATAGATTTCTTCGGTATAATTGTTATGTTATTTTCAATGGCTTAAAGGTTTTTAATTGTTTGGTTTTGTTGTTATTATTCGTTGTTGTTTTTTTTTTTTTTTTTTTTTTTTTTTTTTTTAAATAGGTAAAAAGTGGTAAACATTCTTGTGTTTCATCACTTAAACTAATGAATTATTTAATTTTAAATTACTTTTTCTCAAAAATGTATTTTTTTAAGTCACGTTATTACAACTATGGCTTTTTATATATTTTTTAATTTAATTTAACATGACTTTTAGATCTGGTCACATTTAGAATATAAATTGGTCTATTAAGTTTATAGTATGTTATTATTATCATTTTTATTATTTTTTTATATATTAAAAAAAAAAAAACTAGAAAGAAATTTAATTTAATTTAATTGAAAAATTTAAAAAAATAAAACATTATTTTTAAATAAAAAAATAACAAATTTTGTTATTCCAAATGAAGAAAAATTGATTCATGCTAAAAGAATTAAATAAACCGTGAGATGAGAAAAAAAAGTTACGTTCTGCTTCAAACACGACAACCAATTTATACATTCGAAATGGAATGGCCAAAAAAAAAAGAATGAAAGAAAAAAAAGCAAAAGCTGTCCACTATTAAAAAGATAATTGCCTTCTGCATTGAAATATCAATTGTAGAAAATGTCACATTAAATTGCCATAGTACAATTATCAAGCGCTGCATCTGATAAGAAACAGTGTCTGAAATGTAAACTAGTGTGTTGTAAAGAGCCATAACATATTTCTTATCTTAAATCATCATACAATATGACACTGCTACCTAGTAATAATGCCATTTGTGATTTGTAGCTCTGTGACTACAAATAAGCATGGAATTAAATAATAACTTTTATTGATGTATGGTACATCAATTGTCAAGCCAAAAACCACAAAAATATTGTTTTACGTGATAATAATAATAATAATAATAATTATTATTATAAAAATCACAAAATTTTCATTAAGTATTGTTACACATGATTATTGTTATTAAAATTTTTTAAATCTTTGCATCAAGTATTGTTTCACATGATTATTGTTGTCAAAATTTTCAAATTTTTGCATTAAGTATTGTTTCACATGATTATTGTTGTCAAAATTTTCAAATTTTTGCATTAAGTATTATTATTGTTATTTGTTAGCTAAAATGGTTATTGTTAGCAAGGAGTCAACAAAGCTGCATAAAACTTGCTATGCCAAGTTCTTTGGCGTGAAAAGTCAACGATAAAACGTGTTGATGAGACCCTACTTTTCTCGCCGAATGATAAGGCAAATGCCATTACATGCATGATGAATTGACTTCGTGCTATCACATGCATCCACACTTGCTCAATGCATTTTTTTTTAAGTATAAAAAAAAAAACATTATAATATCCCCTTACTCAAAACATGGATTGACATTTATTAGAAAAAGACGAAAGAAAAGGACACATCTCATGTTTTTGTCTCATGGGCATCTGGTAGCCATGTTTTCCACCCTCTACTAAAAGTCATTTGTTTACACTCGAATCAAGATATCTGTGCCTTTCCTAGGTCTCTTTGCCAGATGGAACCTGTTTATGATGGACACGGCTAGAGTAATAATCAATATATGTCCCTCATTTTTTTTCTATTTCTATATATGATATATATATATTGTATTTGGTGTTCTATGGAACAATTGATATAAATTTTTGGGGTAATTTATATGTTAAATCTAAGCAAATTTTTTTTTAATATTTTATTTTGTTTGTTTTTTAATGATTTTTCAGTAAGACTAATTTGTTGAATAGTTTTTATTGATGAGTCGTGTTTTGTAGGAGTACATAAGACTGAAATCAATTTTTAGAATAATTTAAACAGTTGAAGATTGTTATTATTTATTTGGGAGGGTTTTTATTTGGTTTCCTGGAGAGAAAAAAATTTTTATTAATCAATTTGTTGCGGTGACAATTGGGAAAATTAGATTTGGCAACAATTGGGAATTTAAACAGTAAAATGGCTTTTAAGCAATGTGTTTTAGCAATAATTCGAATTTTTAACAATGCATTTGGTAATAATTCGAATTTTTAACAATGCATTTGGTAATAATTCGAATTTTTAACAATGCATTTGGTAATAATTCGAATTTTTAACAATGCATTTGGTAATAATTCGAATTTTTAACAATGCATTTGGTAATAATTCGAATTTTTAACAATGCATTTGGTAATAATTCGAATTTTTAACAATGCATTTGGTAACATTTGACAAAATTTGCATTTGACAAAATGTTTTTTTTTTTTATAATTATTTAAACCAAATGAATTTTGTGCTTTTAATTTACTTTTTACTTGAAATGTACAGACACTTTTAAGCTTTCTTGTTACTTGATTGGTCGTAGTTGAGTAAACGGCAGGAAACACGCAATTTTCCCAGGAAGTGGGTCTTAGAGGGGGCAATGTAAAAAAAAAAATAAAAAAATAAAAATAAAAATAGGAAATATGTCTTGAAGTTAGACATTAAATAAAGGAAAAACAAAGATTGGAATCTGAGTAGGAAACAAATATTGGATATATTTGGAGGATTAGTTTATCTATAAAAAATATATATTCTTATACAATCTAATCAAAAATACTCATACATATTATATGATTCACTTTTACTAGAAAATGCCTCCATAATTCCCAGTCTAGTTCAATATCTTTTTTTCTATTATCAATTTTTAATTATTTGGGAAATTAATTAAAATATTCATATTTTTAATAATATTTTTTTTATACATACTATACAATATATAAAGTTTTCTTAAAAATTAAAAGAATTTAATATCCCACATATATGGTCTTATTTATTGTGGATCAATACAGGGAATTGAGCTTCTATTATACATGTTTTCAGTTGCCTAAGCTACAGGTGACTTGTAAGAGATGAGTCATAGAAGGTTTATTGTGCATTGCAAATGGAATGGAAACAATCATTAACTTGTCTTCCTGGGGCTTAATTTCTCAGTGTTCAGTGATTAGGAAATTGCTGGTTCCAAGGCACAAGCACAAAAGAGGTGCAATCCATTTTCACTCTATAACGGTCAATTTTTTTTTTACATTACGCTAGAAGTTTTATACGGTAAATTCTCATATGAGGATTTTTAATCGATAAAAGTATCCCAAGATTTCCAGAAATAAAGTTAACACTTTTGAACCTCTAACGTTTGTTCTTGATTAATGAAAAAGTAGTTAACGATAACTACACACCATATAAGGCAGTCTTCCTTTGGTGCCATGACCAAGATAAGTCGAAATGCAAAATACGAAAGCCATTATGGCCGACATCGGAGTTTTTGCGGGGGAAGTCAGCGGAGGATGCCGTGATGTCACTCAAATAGACGTGCCATCTCAGCTCGACCAATGGGAGGAGGTAGTTTATGCAAGCGCATGAAAATTTGCATAAGCGGGCTCTGCCGCTGCTCTTCGACGGCGTTATCGATCGAGCTGGAAACGAGGGGAGATTGGGAAACGAGAAATCCCCTTACCCACACACAACATGCACAAATGGCGTTCAGACCCAACTATAAAAAAATTTAAAGTACATAATTTTTTTTTAAAATTATTATAACGAGTATTCACTATTATGAATTACCAGTATAACCAAAATCATCCATTTTGGATTTTCCACCGTAAAGAGTATTCTAGGCAAAATTTCGAGTGAAATTAACGTTTGTATATGAAAAAAGGATTTTTTCATTGAAAACATACGTTAAAAATATGAAATCTGCCGGTATGAAGCGCATAAAACGGTGGGCCGTGCATTCCACCATCCGCTGCCATCGCTCATTGGTGGAACTACTCGATTTGCATGGGTCGATGCGAGACCGGTTTCTCACTCATACCTCCCCTTCTTCCTGCATACATATAGATACATAGATGTGTGTTTAGTGTGCCGAGGAGTGCATAATGTGCTTTGGCAGCGAGCAAGGTGGGAGCTGGTTGCCGGATTTTGCTCTACTTACCTCCAGTCGAAAACCGACAGCGCGGAGGGTGGTGCGGCAAAGCCGAGGGTTTGGCGGTGTTTTTGACGCTGCAACACTCGCTAGTCGATAACGTGTTTAGCTGATGGTCTGTCACACAAATGTGGATACAATATTTACCACCAAAAAGCTTCGTTTCACCTACAAATGGAGCCGGACTTGTCTCAGCCATACTTGATTGTTGCAAAGGTTTGTGGGATTGTTTATTTTTTTTTTTTTTTTTTTTTTTTTTTTTTTTTTTTTTTTTTGTTTTTTTTTTAGTTTTTTTAAGT
>JH430694.1:0-11534 GCA_000239455.1 Strigamia maritima | reverse complement strand
TGGTTTTGGGTTGGTTTGTGGGTGACTTTTTTTGGTTGTGTGTTTGGTGTTTTTTTTTCATTTATTTATTTATTTTTTATGGGGATTAATTTTTATTTGCATTATTTTGTTGTTAATTTGAGGGTTGCGTTTATTGATTAAACCATTAACGGGATGATTTCTTAACCGGGCTTCGATTAAAAATGCAGCTATTATTTTTCTCATGTCAGCTGTTTTCGACGTTGGCTCGGTGATGGGGAATTTGTAGGTGATGGTGAGTGGTGAATAAAAGTGGATGACGTGATGGGGGTTGTGTGAGGTTTGTTTTGATTGTTGTGTTGTTGTTTTGTTAGTGAATGGGGGGGGGGGGATATTGGTTGATTGATGGGGTTTTTTAACTCGATTTTTAATCGATTTTTTGATGATTTTAATGAGTTTGTTTCGAATTTTTTATGTTGATTTTTGAAGGATTTCGAAATTTTGTTGATATTTTATTATATATGCGAAAATTCTGAAAATCCATTAAAAATTTCAAATAAAATTGAAAATTCACCGATAAAATCTATAAATTTTGAGAAAAAAAATACCATTCTGATGAATTTTCGAATTTTGAGAGAAAAAAAAATACCATATCGATAAATTTTCGATTAAAATTTCGATAAATTTTCGAGTAAAATTTCGACAAATTTTCGATTTTTTCGATATAATTTTATTGACTTTTTATCCTTTACATCCATTATAATCGATTAACAGGACTAATTAACTCGATTAATTCAGCCACCTTTTATCAACCACTGGACATGCAGCGCCATCTATGAATCAGATTCCAAATCACATTAAACACTCCCCAACCAAATTATTTCAGACCCCGAGTTCAGATGATAAAATGGACCTCATTCTTGATTAATTATGTTATGTCAGACCCTTTCAGCAAAAACACCTGTAAATATCAGTAATAATTACACTTACCCTCTAATTGCAAACAAAAAAAAACAATTGTTTCTCCACGTATTATTTTTTCCTTCAATTTATTGCACTTTATTCGAATCATTAATGGCCTTTTTTCCAAGAAAATTATAACGATTTACACATAAATACCCGAAATTATAATATTCATTTGTGTAAATATATTTTTATTTATTACTTATTGAAATAAACAAATACAGTAAATTATCTTATTTACTTTTAACGGTTATTAACCGTCGAATTATCATTTGAATGTAAATTCAAGGTGTAAATATCATAGAAATTGATTAATATTTCTCTGCTAGAGGTTGCACACGAATGTGCAATTTTTTATTATTTGCATGATGAAATTCAAAGGAAAAAAAACAATAATTGTTTTTTTTTTTTTTTTCTTTTTTTTGGTAGCTTGTCAAAAAAAGTGATAATGTTTTAGGAAGTTATTAGCATAGTCATTTTGAGTGTCATTTGGAGTTGAGTTGCATGTACAAAACAGTAAACAGTTGAGATATTGGCTTTAGATAATGGAAAATGGAGGCAAATTCACTTTGAAAGTTTTTTTTATTTTATTTTATTTTATTTTATTTTTTTAATATTTATATATATATATTTTTTTTTTATAGACCCAGGTATGAATGGTGATTTGTCAAATGATGGGTCTCAAGACAGTAGTGAGAGTGATGGAGTTGGAGATCTAAGTCAGGATGGAGACAGCGTGGATTCGGAGAAGGGAGCGCTCAATTTAGTGAGTAGAGTAAGTATTATTCATTTGATTGATTTTTTTTTTTTTTGATGTTTTTAATGGTAGGTCCATTTTTATTTATTATTTTTTGTTTTTATATTTTTATTATTATTTTATTTTTTTAAGGTTAAAGCTCTGAGCGGTGTCGATGAGACTGGGAATAAGTTTTTATGGTGTTTCATCAATGGTGAAATTATATACAGGATTTGCACAAAATAAAAAAAAAATTGAAAAATAGAGAAATATGTATATGTTTGTTGTTTTTTTTATTAGAAAAAGTCCCTATTACACTTTTATTGATTTTTAATCAATTTAAATTCGATATCTCCATTTATTTCACTATTAATAAAAAACTTTTCCCAAAAATTAATATAAATCAATGGAAATTAGCAATATCAGATGTAAAATTCAACTATTTTTCATATTATAAATTCTTTAGACACATTTTATACAAGAAAAATATATATTTCTAACAAAAAAAAAAATTGTTTTAATTTTTGGAAACAATAACAGCACTCCGATCTCAGTTACTGAGTAAACGGGACACCACTTAACAAGATGAGGATATTCCAGGAATCAAAGAGATGTGCAAATCCTGAAATTAAAGTTCACAACATTTACGAAAAACCATAAAATCAATAAAAAAAATATTTTGATATATTTATTGTCCTGTTATTATAATAATTATTATTAATATCATCATTTTTTTTTTGTTTTTTCCTATTTAATTTAGGATTTTGATGTAATGTAATTGAATTTCCGTTGTCGCAGTGTTTCTTCGGAGTTGGCATTGTGTATGAATTAAATTAAAATTTCTTTTTTTATCTTATTTACTTAATGCAGGTAACAGATGATGAACCGATAAATGCGACGACACATGGAAACCAGAATCGAACACCAAACGGACAAGCGTCTACTCCCACAACTACATCTTCGGGAGGATCCAACAACAACAACACATCTCAGCAACAGATGATGAGTCCGGCAGCGGCTAATATGACTGCTGCAGCTTTGGCGGCGGTAGCCGCTGGACAACTATCTCTGAACCAGGTGAAAAATATGGTAAATCTCAATTGTTTTATTATTTTTTTTTTTTAATTTTTTTGTATTTTTTTAATTTTTGTTTTGAAAATAAAAATTAATTTAATTTTTTTTTTTTTTAGTTGATGGTTGCAGGAACACAGGGCCAGCAGCAGCTATTAATGCAGAGTCAGCTGGGGCAACAGATTCAGGTGATTTGATGTTTTTCAATGCGGATTTGATTTATTTTTTTGTGGGGATGGATAAAAAGTATTAATTAATTCATTGTGTTTTTTGCGAGTAGTGCTTTTCCATCTGTGGTTTGATATCGAGATCTAGAGATGCGTTTTGGGTTGGGCGCGTATGATGTATAAACACACAAATAATGAATTTTTTCGAGTTTTGGGAACAGGAAATGGCAATTTTTGGATGTTTGGGGTTGGATGTGTGCAGTGTGCAGGAAGGGATATGCGGTTTGAATTTGGTAGCAAGATTCCGGTGGTGATTTTGGATTATGTTGTAAATTTTTCTTGGATGTATGAAAATTGATGTATTTATCAAAAAGTTGTAGTACATTGTAGTTGGGGAAAAAAAAATATCAAACTTTTGGATAAGTTATCAAAGATTTTCAGAAAATTTAGTCAGAATGGGAGAAAATTTATCAAAAATTAGTCAAAATTAGTCAAAATTTATCAAAAATTAGTCAAAATTTATCAAAAATTAGTCAAAATTTATCAAAAATTAGTCAAAATTTATCAAAAATTAGTCAAAATTTATCAAAAATTAGTCAAAATTTATCAAAAATTAGTCAAAATTTATCAAAAATTAGTCAAAATTTATCAAAAATTAGTCAAAATTTATCAAAAATTAGTCAAAATTGGGGAAAATTTATCAAAAATTAGTCAAAATTCACGAAAGTTTATCAAAAACTATATCGATTGATACAAATCATGTATGTGTGTATCACTTAATGTGTATCACCTTAATGGATGAAAATTAAAATAATCTAAAACTATTTTTTTTTTCAAATTATACATTGATAATACAGGATGTCCCAACTAAGGGTGTTAAGTCGAATTTTCTCTCAACCTGTCCATCTTAGAAAAAAAACTGTTGACCTAGTCAAATAGTAAAGTGGGTATGGCAAAGTTAATGGCGACTTCTAGACTTCTAGAAGTGACTCATTGCTTTCTTAACTTTTTAACCGTTTAAGTTAGAGCCAAACACTCAATCAGAAAGTTGTAGAGCATGGTCTAATTAGTCTAAAAACATAATTTAATAAAAACATTTTCCGATAAAAATTATGAGAAAATTCAGAGAAAATTTTTTTCCTGCAAGAAAACTTGCTTTATGTTTTATTTAAAATTTGAAATTCTCTCTTATTGACACAATTTGTTGACATAATTACATGGTATAATCTTTGACTTGTATCTTTGAAAATATGTTTACATATGAAATATTTTTTTTTTTTTTAGATACCTGTATCGACAGGCATTCCGGGTCTACAATTGGGGCCGCAGGAACTGCAAAATCTTCAACAGCAGCTTCAGCAGCACCAACAAAACCTGCAGAATCTTCAACAGTTTGTGTTCCTACAGCCAGGGCAGCTGCCTACTAACATGCAGGCGCAATTTTTTTTACAAAATCAGGTGAAGATGACAACATTTGTTGATATTTCACTCAATCATCAACAAAGATTAAAGATTAAAGTTCATCGAACACTGAATTAACAATTCTTTAATCAAAAATGCAGGGATTACTTCAGCAGGGACTCGTGCCACAGAATTTACAGAATTTGCCGCAACTTCAAAACCAAGCAAACGTGGGCATTTCACAGGGCGTTGTTTCCCAAGCGGCTGCTGCGGTGGCGCAACAACAGCTTCATCTTCAGGTATTTTATATTCAAAAAAATATTTAAATAAATTTTTTTTAAATTATTATTTTTTTTAAGGCTCAGAAACAACAACAGCAGCAGCAGCAGCAACAACAACAACAGCAGCAGCAACAAACATCACAGCCTACACCGCCAACCCCAACGCGAATTCCAGAAACGCCGTCGGCTGAAGAACCGACAGACTTGGAAGAACTGGAACAGTTTGCCAAAACATTCAAACAGCGAAGAATCAAACTAGGTGCTTAATAAAAAATAAAAAAATTAGTTTATTATTTTGCCACTGGAAATTAGGGCGGCGCTAGTGGCGGCAATATGACTAATAAAAGTGTCATACCTGTGTTTTTATGTATTAAAATGATTAAATTTGTGCTTTCTTCTAGGATTTACTCAAGGCGACGTCGGATTAGCTATGGGAAAGCTTTACGGGAACGATTTTAGCCAAACGACCATCTCGCGGTTCGAAGCGCTCAACCTGAGCTTCAAGAACATGTGCAAACTGAAGCCGCTGCTGCAGAAATGGCTGGAAGATGCTGACAACTCGATCAACAACCCGAACGCGTTGACGAACGCTCACACGACGCCCGAGTCGATCGGACGGCGGCGCAAAAAACGCACGAGTATCGAGACGAGCGTGCGAGTGGCGCTCGAGAAGGCTTTCCTGCAGAATCCGAAACCGACGTCCGAAGAGATCGCCATGTTGGCCGAGACACTGCAGATGGAGAAAGAGGTGGTGCGCGTCTGGTTCTGCAACCGGCGCCAGAAGGAGAAGCGGATCAACCCGCCGTCGGCCGCCCTGGGCTCGCCGACTCTCGCCTCTCCGCACGGAGTGGCAATCTCCATGGCGGCGGCCGCAGCCTCCCTCGGCGTCTCGCCCGCCCAGACCAACCCACATCTGACCACCACCCCTGTCTCCATGGCGCCGAGTCCCGTGTCCATGGCGAACAACAACTGCAGTCCTCTGTCGCTCGTCACGACTAACCACAACAACGCAGCCATGACTATGTCGCATATTAATTAATTAATTCATTGATTAATTATACATTAATTAACACAAACATTTCCGTTTCCTAATAACGAAGAATTTCGGTAAAACTTGTTGCGAAGCGATCGACGAATGACTCAAGATGTTTTCTTTTTTATCTTTATAAGAGTTGTGAAGAATTCTATTTTTTTGCTAATGTGAAATTTTCTCAACGAGCGAGTCGAGCGAATGAAAGAAAAGAAAGAAAGAAATCAAAATTTCATGTAATCAAAGAAGTATTAAGTGAAAGAAGTGTCATACTAGGTCAAGCTGTTCCTTTGAATGTTCTCAGGTGTGGTTGAATCGCTCGAGCTCACTTTCGAGAGCCGATGTGATATTATTTGGTTCTTTTCTTAATTTGTGTTTTTAGTTTTATTATTTTATGTTTTTTTCTGTATATATATGATTTTTGCCAGTTATGAAGAGCGAAGTTTTGGCATCATGAGAAAGAGCGATCAAGATGAAGAATTTTTTATATTGATATAGTGCGGTATAGATGACTATTTTAACATGATATGGTATTTGTCAGCCTATAAATGATAAAAAAAAAAAAAAAAAAAGTTAGAAAAAAAAAAGAAAATTATTAAGCCTAAAAATCAAAGTTCCTCTAAAAAGTGACACTTTTTCGTTTGTTTGTGTTTTTTTTTATTGTGCCCGTCGACCGAAGTGGAACCAAGACATCGATCAGAGTGACGATATTATTGGTATTTGGATGGTAATATAGAGAAGGCTCCTAGAAAGGTTTAATCAAGAAGGTGGTGGTGTGAATGAGATTTGTTTAGATTTAATGGATATACTGGAACGAGGGTGTTTGGTTAGCTCAGGATAAGAATTTTTTTTCTTAAATTTTTATTTTAAACTCTATTATTATTATTATTACTATTATTATTATATATTAAAAAAATATTAAAAAAAAATAATTAATTGATTGATATTTGTAATTTTTTTTTTTGTTTGTGAAATGAAAAAAAAAATGAATTTTTTTTTTTTTTTTAAAAAGAAAATTCTTTTTCTCAGGGCTGGTGTGGTTTAAGAGTGATATAAATTAAAATATAATTAAAATATATTATAATAAGAATTTAAAAAAAAAGGTTTTCGATATGTTCCGGGGCATAATGTGGCTGAAAAATTGGCCAGATTATTTTATAAAAATAAAAAATTTAAAAAAATACCGAAAATACCTCAGTTAGTAGCATAAACTAAGTATAGTTTTAGTCATTATGATATTGTCATTGTAGTGGAAGAAGAAACAAACAAACAAACAAAAAAATAAAAGAGAGAAAGAAAAAAGACAAATTACAGTGTTCCCCATTTGTCTGTTCACTTGGCATATCAAAGACATCACTAGAGCCCACATTTCTATAATTTTTCATCTAAAAAAATTTTTTTAATTTTAAAAATTTCATTAAAAAATTTTTGATCTCAATTTGGAACACAGATCGTGTACTTAATTCTGCAACGATCTGGAATTTTTAGACAAGCATAATACCCTTATAATGGACGAATGATTGAGAAGTAAATCAAAAATTGAGTAATTTCCTCTTTTTATTATTATTATTATTATTATTATTATTATTATTATTATTATTATTAATTATTATTGATAATAATATTATTTAAAGAAAGTAAATGGTATGGAAGTGTGTAATTTGCCACCTTCTGCTGTCCAATCAAATGGAAGGTGTTTTGAAATGAAGAGACTTGTCAAAAAATCTGCGTTTTTTGTGCTGCTGATGGTGATAAATGTGTTTTTTGAATGTGTAAAACAAAAGTCGACTCCATTTTGTTGTTTTAGTTGATGTTTTGATGATTATTATTTTTTTTCTTCTTGTCAAATGTTGAAAAGAGTGTTTGATGTTGTATACTCCCCTCAATTGTTTTGTACAGGTTGTTTTTTTTTGATTTTTTTTTTGTTTTTAATTTTTTAATGGCAAAAAGTGTAAAAAAAAAAAAAAAAAAAAGAGATAGATAAGTTTCTGTTATATAGAAAAGTCCACACGGGTAGAAATTTCATCTGGCACGGGCTCAAAAAAAAATGTTTTTTTTTTGAATGAATATAAGAAACTTGTCTTTCTTTTTAATTAAATTTATCATTTAATAATATTTCCTTTAAAAAAAAAAAAATGTTTATTAAAAAAAAAATTTAAAAAAAAGGAAAATAACATTCCAGCATTATAATGATATCAAAACAAAAAATAGAATTTTTTTGTTGTTTTTTTATTTTTTTTATTTTATTTTAATTTTTCTGTATAAAAAAACATATCAGTGATGTCTTTTTCCTAGCACTTGAATTTCAATACTTTGCCATATGTATAAAGAACATTTTTCTAGAAATACAACAACAGCGAGTTATTATTATTATTCATTATTCAGTTTGTTGTAAATTCTTCTTCTAATTCACCTGTGTAATTTTGTCTTAGGAAAAAAAAAATTAAATTCCTGTACAGTTCTTATTGATTGATTGATTGATTGATTAATTAGTTAATTGAAAAGAATGATATTCTTCTTTCATTTTTCATTTGTGTATAATGTTCATTAACCAATTTAGCAATAAAAACGTTCACACTTTATTTGAATTGGCTAATTAAATAAATTTTATTGATTTTTTTTTTATCTTGTGATGTTTGTAGTTTAAGTTTAAAAGTGTGGAAAAAAATTGCAGGCAATAATAATAATAATAATAATGTTTTATTAAAAATTTAAAAAAAAGCTTAAGATCTTAATTACGTAATTAAATAAATGTTTTTTGTTTTTTTTTCTTCTTTTTTTTGTGTAAATACTATACGTTTCATTATTTTCTCAGATTGTTAATTTTTCCTTTTTGGTATCCAGAAATTCGTGTTGCACTGTATATATTTTGTGCACCTGTTTGTACAATTTGCTGGTATTATATATAATAAGTTTTTTGTTCTTTTTAGATCAAATTCCTGTCAACGTGAATAAAAACAGTTTACAAATGTGGAGCACTGAACACGGACATTTTTATTATCTAAACACAAACCATATTTAAATGAAATTAAACATTAGAAAATAGAAATTTCAAGCGCAGGACAATTTTTATATCGAATTTACCGCCAATATCAGAACTCAACACTGTTGTTCCTCTAGTGGCAATTTGTCCAAGTATCCTATACAATCGATGGATGTTTATAAAATGCTGAGAATAACGCGTTTAAATTTGAATAATTGACAACAAATTGGAATTAAAACCAACTTTATTACAGGAAAATTTATTTCATAAATGTAAAAGAAGTACAAAGAAAAGAATAATGTATCTATGGCGCTTTCTTGCTCGTTGATATTCATGGCGGAAACATACGAAAAGGCTCGAAATCAGATTCAAACACGGATAAGTCCGTGACCAAACCGAGAAACTGAGGTGAGCAACTAAATTGATTACTCTATCATAAACTTTTCATTAATTTATCTTAATATTCTGATTATATCACAAATGTGACGAAATGTAGGACAATGCAAATGTAATTATAACCGGACCGGACGAGTACTGGTAATTATGAAGACTAGTGTTCGTGCTTGAACTCAAAGTCACTCGTACCATTATTGTTTAGTGTCGAGATATACCGGAGAAGTCACGAGTAATATTAATATACAAATATACCGTACTTAATAATACAAATACAGTGAATACCTGCTGAATCATGATGCAGTACAATTAATTATATAATCACGGAAGAAGGTCTTAATTATGAGAGAAACAAAAACCGAATATAGTTGTTTATGTTTCCTTTGTCGACAAATTCCAATAACTTTACGAGTGACTTAAAACAAAGCATTAAATGTATTGACTGCATACTGGAACCCCATGACATTTACATGTCTCTCGATTTGGTATACGAAAATGTTAAAATTTGTCTTGCATTCTTCGAAATGTTTCCGCGAAGGGTTGACATTGTGGTGTTCAAACCATTTGAAATTTTCACGAGTTTGTATGAATTTTTGCGCTAAATTTGGTTGACGAAAGTTTTGCATGCGATGCTTACTTTGCACAAACGTTTTATATTGTCCCAAGTGTTCATTGTCCAAGTGACGAATGATGAGAATTGTTAAGTCTTTTTTGTATTTTTTTGAGAATACTAATTTGGTAATCTTCATGCTTAAATTTTTCAAAATTTTCTAATTGAATCTGTTTTGGTTGTAATATAGTTTGAAAATTTGAAGCTTATGTTTCTGTATGTGTTGATTGATTCAATTTTTTTCAGAATTTTCTGTAATTGCATGGGTTTTGGTCGCATAATATTTCTGCAAATTTTTCTAATATTTCTGCAAATTTGTCTAATATTCCTGTAAATTTTTCTAATATTTCTGCAAATTTTTTAACATTCCTGTAAATTTTTCTAATATTTCTGTAAATTTTTCTAACATTTCTGTAAATTTTTCTAATATTTCTGTAAATTTTACTAACATTTCTGTAAATTTTTCTAATATTTCTGTCAATTTTTCTAATATTTTCTGTATTACCTTTTCTATGACAGGAGCAATTTACTATCAAAGTGCATTCTTTAGAAGACATTTGCAATTGACTGACAGTTGGTGTCCAATTTTGCAGAGTTTTTACACTGCACAGGTATGTAACATTACCTTTAATTAATATTAGATAATTTGGATAAGGTATACAAATGACAGCAATCTATTATTGTAAGTGCTTATATTCACCTATATTAACGTCACCGCCCACAGTAAAATCATTTCCAGCGGTTGCAACTTGGTTAAAATCTGTTTTTAAAAAGATTTTTATCAGGCATTTTGTGGCTATAGCATACCGTACAGTAGATTCTTATATAAAATTTACTTGCAGCCATAAGGAAGTGCGTTCCACTGCTCAAGTCAAACTTTTGTTCATCCTTCTCAAAATAATATTCACAAAGCTGCGGCAAAATCGGAGATAAATTAAGCAACTTCTTAACAACAAATAACTTTTATCTTATCGTTCTGTTTGCAACTGGCTGTTTTTCACGATAAGAAAAATGTTTAGTTTGTATAACATCGAATTACAATAATTAAATTACAAATACGACAAGTTTACACTGATATCTATAAAACAATTCGTCAATTATAGCTGTAATCATTGAGACATAATTTTCTGCTTATAATTGGAGTCGTATACTGGATAGTTTATAATTAGCATAATTTGAGTAAGGAGATGAGGTCTCACATTGATCTTTGTATTTATCTTTGTGTTTCTTTATATTATACAAGTATAGCGATAGAATTATTAAATTCTTGTGGTGTAGGTACTCATTGAAAACCATTACAAGTATGGGTTAAGTGTGAAGTTCGTCCATATAATGCAAAATGCGAGTTAAAAACAAGGCCCCAATAGAAAAGTGCCTACAAAATTAATTAGTTTTTTTTTTTACTTTTTTATTAATTTGGCTTTTTACTTTTACTTATTTTACTAAAACGCGGTGAATTGCTGGCACAAAAATGTGTTCTAAGCTAATGGTCCGATCTGCGCATTTACGTCATCTGGGCACCAAGTTCGAATACTATAATAACATGGTGATTTTTGTTGGTTATGGTTTTACAAATAGATTTTATTGGAAAAAAAAACGCTAAAAGAACAGGATGTAGATGTAGTTTTTTTTATAGATTTAAACAAATCAGATTTTGTATTTTATTTAAGAAAAAGTTTTTACAAATGGCAGTTGATATACCCAACATCTTCATCTTTATTGTGCTTTCTGACCATGACAGTCTTCATCAGCAGACACAAACGTCTGGAGCACTCTGATGAACTGATTCCAGCATTTTTTCATTTGTAAATTGAATCGGATTACGTACGTACTAAAAATGTTTTTCATGAGAGACAAAAATATCTCAATGTCATATACACAATACTGTCTGAGCGACACACTACAGGAAAATATTATTTTCTCAGTCACCAGATATGCTTT
>JH430685.1:16535-30779 GCA_000239455.1 Strigamia maritima | reverse complement strand
ATTTTTTTGCAACAAATTAATTAGTAATTTGAAATGCAAAAAAGTTGCCTCTTAGATGTCTAGCAATTGATAAAAGTTGTTTTCACCGCATTTTGTGAAAAGCGCTTCTGTTAGGCGCCACCTATACTGTAATTATGGCGATTTTGCCATAATTTAGTAGCCATGTCTTGTTATTTCAGGAAAAATTAATCAAAAATTTGCCAGAAAAAATAGGGAAAAGTAGGATTGTGCACAAGTGCAGATGGTTTTTTTTACAAGCGACAATACCTAGTGGCAAAAATTGGAAGGTGGGACTAAAGTCCCATTGCTGGATGTTAGCGTGGTTTTTTTCGCCGGGTATCAGAAGGTTATTGATGATGTGAATCATTCATAATATTGTGTTATTTTTGTGTTTCCTTGTTCTATTTATGTATATTCATAAAATTTAGTTTATCTCAAGATTTAAGAAATCCAAATAAAATTTCCTGAAAATTTGTCTTGGAACCTCATGGAGTGCTCAAATTTCAATTTCCAGTTCACTTTATCTAGTAAGATGAGATCAGCCCTCCACAGGCATTAGGCGAGGACATGGGAAGAGTATAAACTGGAAATTGAATTTGGAGCACTCCAAGGATCACATGGTTTGAACCAAGCCCCAAACAAATCTTTAAAAAAAAGCACTTACTAGTTAGAAATCCTGCAAATAATAAAAATCCTATATATAATAATTTGCCAGCTTGGAAGCCTCAGGTATTACATTTTATCCACGGCAGATGGCGCAACTGTTTTGGTGATTGGCTTCACCGGTATTACTGGGATTATGGACGTGTTTTTTCCCCATCTTTTGGTCTTTGATGAGCTTTTCCGGCTTGTCACACAATAAATCACAAAAATCCTCTGAAAGCTGACACTATTCTTTGCACGATTCAAGGAAATTCAAAGTTTCAAATAATTTCATTCCATTTGATGTATACTCTATTTAACAATTCGTGCACGAAACTCCCATTGGTTAATGACCTATGCATTGTACTGAAAGTATATATGATGATATCTTATTTTAAACCTCTAGTTGAGCCGAGTCGAAAAATCATTGCTTCGTAGTCCAAAAATGTGCGTGCCATTGTTGACAAACGAAAACGCTTGTAAAATATTTTAAACAATTACCGTATTAACATTTGGGTTTTTGTATTGTTGCGCACATTTTTTAGCTACGAAACAATGATTTTTCGACTCAGCTCGACTAGAGGATTCAAATAAGATACAATGCAAAAAAGTTCACTTTTCAGTTTCGTGCACAAATTGTTGGATAGAGTTTAGATGCAGAAGACGATTGTTGCAAAAATCTTGAAATCATCCCATTTCAATAGCGATCCGATTTGTTCTTGCTACCATATTGGCCAAGCAAAAAAAGTATCAAACTTTCTCACTAGATGACGACTCATCCCATCACAAACTAACAATTACTTTCCTTATCATTCCATTCACATCTAAATTACTCATCATTAATAACTCAACAAAACAATAACAAACTTCACATTTCCAACCAACCATTCCACATTTCCATTCAACTCAATACAATTTCCACAAAATCCTCATCCGGTCAAACCCAAATGACCAAAACTGACCAAATCAAAACATCTTTTATAATTCTGAATATTCACCCCTTGACAAAATGGAAATTATTGTTTAAAGAAATCACTGTCATCGAACAAACACAAAAAAAAAAAAAAATGATTCATCGTGGTCGATCATCACGTGACCCACCCCCGCCCCCGCATTTTTCGTTAACCGCTTCCTGCGGGGTTGACGGGACTTCTCGGCGTCTGTTTTCTACCTCCGACGCGCACCCCTGGCCACGATGGCGCCAATGAGCTCTTTCTCCACCCAGTTCAGTGTTTGACCATTGGCAAACCGGGTGCCGCCACTTAAACACAGGCGACCAATGGCGCGTGGTTCAGTCAAGGCCAACCTTGGCCCAACACGCACTCTGTGGGTCGTTCCGGATGTGAAAGTGTGCAAAGTATGCCGATACCATTTCCGGAATAGACACTCCTTTCGGTTATGACAGATGGGATGAATAAGTTGGATGAAGACTAAAAAAAAAAAGAAAAAAGTTAAAAATAGTTATTGTGAAATAAAGAGAGAAAGTGGGTGGAATGAAACTATAAAGTACTCGGAGGTTTATGTATGATTTTGAGCAGGCACACTATGAGCTCAACTGGGGTAAGTGAATAAATGGAAATACGGTCATTTGACGTTTAGAATGAAATTCTCAGAATTTAAAATTATTATTATTATTATTATTATTATTATTATTTTTTTTTTTTTTAAAATATGGAAATTTTTCAGCTTGAGGGTATATTATTTAAAAATGTACAGTACCAGAAATACACCTCTTTGCCAAAAAAAATGGAACAGGTACTTTTTTTAAAGTTAAGTAGTTAGTGAGAGAAAAATTAAAAACCACCAAAATCAGGTTTTTGCAATTTTGACAATATCTCGAGAACTGTTGAAGACTTATCTAGGATGTTGAATTTCTTGAGCAACTTTTCTAAATTGGATGTATGGGTCTGCGAAGCCCTCAAAAAAAGTCATAATGGAGCTATGTAATGGTTGTCAATAATCAAAATTTTCAAAACATCATTACGACCAGAATTCTTGATGAATTAAGCCATACATCCTGGATGTGTTAGAGGTATGTACGCCGTTAAACATCTTGGAGTATCATTGGATTTGGAATAAAATTCTGGTCATAATGATTTTTTGAAAATTTTGATTGTTGACAACCATTACATAGCTCCATTATGACTTTTTTTGAGGGCTTCTCAGACCCATACATCCATACAAAAATTTTTACACAAAATGATAGCTCTACCACGCCTACAAATCCTCCTACAAAACCATTTGTCTGTCAGTGTTACAGCTTTTAAGAAATTTCCATTTTTCTGACTTTAAAAAAAGTACCCGTTCCATTTTTTTGGCAAGGAGGTGTATTTTTATTTGACCGATGTGTTTTGAAATTGTTAATTCTATATAAACAATGATATCCACATATAATTTGATTTTCTTAAGAGGAAAAACTGCATCCATAACGTCAAAAACAACAACAATGTGATAAAACATGGAAACATGCCATCCATGACAACCAAAACACATCTAAATACATGCAAATTACATATTAAGTTTGTTTTTAAAAATAATTATTATTTATTATTCAATTCTTTTTCCTGATTTTTTTTAAATTTATTTTCTATTATTATTTAACTGGTGTGCATTTGTTGCGAGTAACTAACTATACGTACATATTTTTAGGCCTATTTTTAATCCGGTGGGGGAAAAGGGAAAAGATATTCGTGTTGCTGACCTAATTTAACCGGTTTAAAAGTCATGAATAAAAAATATAAGTTCAAAATCAACAGACTAGAAATTACAGAGAAATGAATAGTTTACTATATACATGAGGGAAATTCAGACATCACTTCCACATTGCATTTGATTTCGCCATTCGCAAATAGGCTTATTTTTGTCCATGGACAGATTCGTACAGTGATTCAGTAAATATTTTCTTTTTCAACAAAAAAAAAAAAAAAAAAAAAAAAAAAAAAATACGGAAAAGTAAAGGAAATATATTAGGTCCCTAATAATCTCATATTTCAATTTTTGTACTGATTTACCGAGTGATAAATTGATTAATATCAGCCTTTATATCAAAAATTGTCAAACTTTTTTTTCTAGAAAATATTATAAGGAAGTCAAGTGAAATGAAGTAACCTAAAGACTAAAACAATAAATTGTAAATTGTTATTGGGTCATTGAGTCAGAAGAATAAATTAGCCAATAGTATTGTTTATTAGTCTGTCCTATACACTTATCCCCTTTTTGGAAGTGACCAGCAATCAGTTCCCAGTATCCCAGAGCTCTTGGAATACATTGAGGATATGAGATTAAAATGACATTTTATCAGAACTCGGAAGAAACGTTCAAGAAAATACATAATCCCTAATTAGAACTTCAAGGACAGACCTACAAACCCAATCAAAGGCGAAAGGAGTTACATCGCTGTAATAAGTGCCATAATAATGTTAGTTGTCTGTTATTTTGCATGGAAAATGACTTTTATGATCATTCCAAATGCAACTAAACAATTTAGTGAAAGTAGCAAAAGAACCTGCTGTGCTGTGAATAATGTGGGAAGACATTCCAAGATTTTTAACAGCGGAAATACTATAGTCGGTATGACCAGAAAAGCCCACGCCCATCGCCCTCCAATTTTTTTTATATTGTGTATTGTTGTATTTTTTAATTATTGTTTGTAAACTGAATTTTTATACATTTTAGTTACTATATTCAGTTTACAAAATGTAAATATCATAATCTTCTTGAATTTACAAATACAAATCTTGTATTGACCTCTCTCTCTCTTGTGGTATTACTAGTATAACTGAGTCTAGTATAGACTCATACGTTATACTTATGTTATACTCAGTTATAATACCCCAAGAGTGAGGGGTGACCATTGCCGTAGTAGTTCGCGCACAATTTTTCCTGCGGGATATGCTTATTTCTGAGGAAAATGAGTGCGCAAACTACTAGAACAATCGGCCGATCTCAAGTGGTATTCGATAAGAGAATTTTTAAAATCAATAAATTAGAGCAATTAGAGCGATTTTGACAATGGTCCAGGTGACAGACCACCAACATGCTACACTATCAGTGTAATCAGCCTCCATTGGTCGAAATTTAACAATGAAACCATTGTTAAATGCTCTAAACTCTATTTAATAATTCGTGCACGAAATTCCCATTTGGTTAATGAATGACCTATGCGTCGCTCAAACGACATCGCTCGTAAAATATTTAAAAAAATTTATTTATGTGTGGGTTTTTGTATTGTTGCGCATGATTTTTCGACTCAGCTCGACTAGAGGATTAAAATAAGATACCACAATATATACTTTCGGTAGAATGAAAAAAAGTTCACTTTTCAGTTTCGTGCACGAATTGTTGGATAGAGTTTAATTTATTGATTTTAAAAATTATCAAAGAAACATTTATTTAGATGTATATATATACATGTTCTATTGGGACCTTGTATTTGTTCATCTAGGATCTAAATAAATGTCTCATAAATCTGCTATCGAGGTCTCCATTTTATTAATGAACTTTGGCAAATTTGCTTTCCAACTTAAAATGATTGACATGTATTAATTTTTTACACATGACTTTCTTTTCATTCTCACACTCGGAGTGCAATTAATTGACATTTATTATACTTGTTAATATGGAAATATTCTACAATTAATGATCTCAAGTAGAGATTAACTCATCTCTCAGAATGCGTGACGTTTCGGTCCTGAGACTAAGACAATGTAAATCTAACATTTGCATACTACTCGGAAAGAAACATCGTTTGATGTTTCAACATACGTTACAAGTAACAAAATATGTTATCGATGATTAAAAGCGGCTTAGTTCCATTCGTTGACTTCTTTCTTGCAGTTATATAACTGATAAGCCCAATTCTTGGGAATCCCATCCGACATCTGTTGCCTATACTTATGTTTTAGTCATGCATCTAGCCAGTCATTAAACCAACTGAAAAGTCGAATTTAAGACATCATCACACTTCCAAATAGGCAAAAGAGTTTTGGTTTTTGGTTACTCAAACCACAACAACAATTTTAAATTTAGTTTTTGGTTTTACGTATTTCTATACTTGTATACTTGTATGAGTAACAAACTTATTGACCGAATAATTTGAAAACTAAATACCGAAATCATTATTTGGTTACTAGTTGATTTTTCCGTCCTAGGATGGATTTTAAAATCCCCCCCTCTCTCTTTCTTACCTGTACAACAAACTGTCATAGAAATTATACCGTATTCCCTCGGAAAAAATGACATGCCGGAAAAACCGAGTTTGACCAGATTTTGAAAATCAGACATCTGGTCATTTTTACGGCATATCGTAAAAGTCTAATCGGTGACGTAAAACGTAATACTCGCTTTATCCGGCATGCCGGAAAATTCCGAGGGAATACGATAGAAATCGTACAAATCATAAATCATTGCTCATGAAATCTAAGTTATGTTACAAACAGGCAAACTATATATATTAATACCAAAACATGCCTCCAGAATAGTTAAAATAGATTTTAATCAGTAAAATCCCCTTCCACAGACCACAATTTCATATATCCTTCAAGTCATGTCCATTATTTAATTTTTGCCCGGCCTTTGTGTCTATAAAATTATCAAAATTCATGAGAAAAGTTGATTGAACTTTTTAATATATCCTCACTACAGAATACATGATTATCCCATTTTTTAGTCATCCTACACCTACATTTTCATGATAAATGAGTGAAGAAAAGGAACAATCATCTTCAATTATTACTGCGGTAAGAATCAATATTTTTTTATTACCGCCTCCTAATCAATTTAAAACAAGATGATTTTCTATGAGTCACTCTTGTAACAACTGTCACAACTGCGAAGAGGAAATTTTCATGTGTAACTAAATATCATTAATGTTTATCCTTTTTTTTTGTACACAATCACAATGTCACAGTGAGAAAAAAAATTCTTAATTCTATATCATTGCATTGATTTCAACAATTTATTAAATAAACTAATTATATGTTTGACTATATATATATATGCAAACATATGATAATGCAATGGTTAAAGAATTTCAGAAATTTGCATGAGGAAAAAAAAGAGAACTGAAAATAGCAAATTAAAAAAATAGAATGTCAACATTTGACATTGCCACAAACCCTTTTGTCATTTCCTTTTCAAACAATGCTATAAACAATTCAAGAAAACAATTCTCAGAAGTCTTAATTTGTTTAATCATTTAGGATTAATGGCCGACGTTTTTATCAAATGACCGCTCGTTATTCTGCTATACATACTCGCTATATAAGTAACAACATTTTGGACCATTTTTTTTTTTTTTTTTTTCTAACTCCAAAAACTCATTGAAAATGACCACCAATATATGTGCTAATTTTGCAGTATAGAAACTAACAGTTTAGTCTTGATCGCGACTGTATGTATGCGGGGTAGCAAAATAGCTTCCCACGAAACAAGAAAATGTCTAAACGACATTCGGAAAAAACATTAGAAATGTTGATTCAATATTAGAATGTCTTTATTTATCAACATTTTTTTCAACATTTAAACATAACAAGATGTTGATTTAACATTAAACGAATATTGCATATCAACAACCGATGTTAATTTTTGTTATTGTAATAATTGTTACAATGATATGATTAACAAATTTCACCGTTTGATTGTTGTATCAAAATATTGATACAACATCCAATGAATGTTCGTTAGATGTTATATCAATATTTCGATACAACAATCAAACAGTGGGAATATCGGTTGTTGATGTGCAACATTCGTTTAATGTCAAATCAATGTTTAATGTTATGTTTGAATGTTAAAAATATGTTGATAAAAAAAGACATTCTTATATTGAATCAACATTTCAGATGTTTATAAAAAATATTTTCTGAATGTTGTTTAGACATGTTCTTGTTTCGTGGGTTTTTTTAACTTTAATTCACCAAAAAAAAAATTAATAAAAATAAATAATAATAATATATAAAAAAAAAGAAAAAAAAAAAAGTACAATAGTGAAATTAAAAATAAAAGTAAAAAAAAAAAAAAAAAACTTAAATCAAACAGCAAACTTATCAACAATAAACTGTTGAACTTGATAACAATTATGTCAGGAAGACTTTAAACTTTAAACAAAAGAGTTCCCCAACATTTTATCAAATATTTTTTATCGCAACAAAAATTATTTATTTATTTATTTCGACATTTAAATTTTCAAGATTAAAAATAACTATTATTTTTTATTTTTTGATATTTTTTTTACGTCCTTAAAATTTTTTTTAAACTTTTTGTTTTATGTATTAAAAAAAAAAAAAAAAAAAATTAAAATTTCAAGAAGTAGAACCACTCCTTGATAAGTGGCTTGTTTCTGAGAATTGTTAAACTGCCATCATAACTATATACAACTTAATTCAAGTCTTTTATTTCCGTTATTATTATTATTTCCTAACGTGTGTTTTAAAAATAAAATAGATTACACTTAAAACATTCTCATCTCAGATTTAAGCCTAATCAAGTTCATATCCAGCAACTAATTAGTGGCTTTTATAATGAGCCCGAAACGGATTTCGCCTTAACACGCAGAAAGGGAATAACTATTAAATTCTAATGTTGCAAATTAATAATATTATTACATATTTTAAATATTTTTTTTCGCTTAGAAATTTTTAGGCCTATTTTCCAAATGCCCACATTCACGTAGCTAACCATATGCTTAGGCCTAATTTAAAAAAAAAGCAAAAAAAAAAAAAAAAAAAAAAATTCTGTTTAATCAGTTTATTTAGTCATTTAGTTATGACCAAATTCTAAAATTTTAATCATTTAAAAAATTGAAATTTTAAAAAAGGAAAAAAAAAATAAATAAATAAAAAAATATTACTTTTCTTTTTTATTTAGACATCAGACCACTCACTCACTCACTCATCCAAGCTTAAAATAATCATTTTTTGTCTAAATTAACTATATTATCATTTGACATAGAATTTTCCTAAATATTTAATTTTCTTCATATTACAACACTAACTATTTACTATTTAAAAAAAAAAAAATATTTTTACTAAACCATCAGCACCAGAGACAAAACTTGACGATTATTATTAAATCAAATCCTTAGAAACTTTTATTTCCACATGATGTATAATTATAGGGCTATTATCGAAATTAACTTGCTAATTCACTCACAACAAAATATATATTCTTTTATATTCCTTCATCTCAATCCACAAAAAAAAAATAATATTAGGCCTAAATCATCCTCATATCCTAGCACAATTAAAAATAGAATATTTACTTAATGTTCAAAACCCACGGTAATGACTAAACACCTTTTTTTAACATGTTTATTTTAAAAAAAAAACCAAAAAAACCATCGTTTCCGGTTATATTTTCCCACCGGTTCGTAAACGACCTCGAGTAAGTCTGTCAGTTAATGGTCATAGTAGCCGCTTACGCCGGTAAACTGTATTCTCTCTCTCTCTCTCTGAGTAAGCCCGATGTTCGGACAGCAAACCGGTAAACCCCAGTGATCCGAGCTATCGAATATGACAATTTTTCCCCAAAAGCACTTTCGATCACTTCTAGAAACAAAGGATTGAACCTGAAAATGGCCGAAAAGCCTCATTCTACATCATACTTACCGTATATACTCGCGTATAAGTCGACCCTGACTTAAAATGGGTCAAAAAGCGTATAAATCGACCCCCTAAATTTTATTTTTTATTTTATTTTTATTTGGTTCGATTTATACGAGGGTCAACAGCCATTTTTAAGTATTAAAAAAATAAAATAAAATAAAAGATTTGGTCCAAAAATCCTCAAAAATCCTCAAAAATCCTCGTACGCGAGTATATACCGTATATTTTGCAGATAAAAGAAAATAATATTATTTAACAATTAAAAAATATTTAAAAAATTATTCCAATATAAAACAATAATTCCTCTTGAAATGGGAGCTAGTGAGGTCATTGTCATGAAACATGACATAACGCTTGCTACAATTAGTTCATTCAAGAATGGGTGAAGCTTTTCGAGTCAACTTTTTCCAGGATTCTGACCTACGAGCAAAACTTCACATGACTCAGTTTCTGCCTTCTTGGCATTGCAACATGCTCATGAACTCAGTGGAAACTTCTTTCACCACCAACAAACCCAATAAAAGTCCTATTTACCAAATACCACTAAAAAAAAAAAATAAAAATCAAAAACAACCTTTATACCCAAAAAACAAAAATAAGCCTAATAAACTACGCATCACGCAGAAGCGGAGTCGTTCACCACGATCAAACAATCGATCGCGCTCTAACAGCACCATCATTCATTATTTCTATTTTCATTTTTTTTTTTTTTGTAGACGAATAATATTATTCACTCGATTCAGGTTTTTACAGATAACTGCAAAAATAAGGTTGGGATCGGATGAATCAGCAATTTGCGCCGCACACAACACCTATCCAATTCTTATTCGCCCCGCTAGATGGCGCGCGACATCCGGTGATGTCACGAGGCCAACTAACATCAGCCGTGCAGCCGCTAGCGCCCTCGCAGAGATATATAAAAGACGGGAGAGGTTGCGTGGTATAGACAGCAGCTTATGGATTGGTGGCGCATTAGGTAGACATCATGGGAGAGAAATGACAAATAATCGAAGAGGTAAGTTCCAACTGATTTCTAATCATTGAAAACAATGAATAACCAATAGAATTATCCTTTTATTTTCATTTTATCAATATAAATTTTTAATTTTTCTTTTTTAAATTTTTAAAGGGTACTGGGGGGGGGGGGTACATTAAGGGGGTACAATTGTTTAATTAGTGCGATTTTACGCGTTTTGTGCGCTATGTGCGCGGGAGCGAAATGCAGCGGTGCGGGGTCTATTTTTAAGGCGACGTCTGTGATGGGTGCAACACGTAGAAACGCGCAGTCGAGGCGTTTGTCGCGTGCTCTCGCGATCGATACGGAAGTCTAGACGACGAGAAAGGGGGGAAGGGTGAACGGCGCAGACGTTCCGCTGCTCGTAACAACTGCGGGGGTGGTGGACGGAGACAGGAATAGGATTTAGCGGTGCATCAACAATTTGTTTTTTTTTTTTTTTTTTATTTTATTTTATTTTTTTTCTATATTGTATTTGGTGCACGTGATGTGTGGTTTGCTTATTGCACTAAGGCACAGCTATATTCTTTCGCAAACCTGCGATTCCGCAAGATTTTTTTAAAAAAGATTTTGGCATGTATGACCTCAGTCGTTGCTCTTTAAAGTGAAGAGAATCGTCGAAAATAGAGCGATTATTGTGCTGTACAATAATTTGTTTTTAATGCAAATTTGATATGCTAGTTTTAAAATAAAATAAAATAAAATAAAATAAAATGAAATAGCGTACTTCGTCTAAAAACTATTAGTTATACTCCGGTGGTCCATTCGCACTAGCACTAGCTATGCTATGCTATAGTTACGTAGTTGTCGTACCTATACAGACTAGTGGTTAAGTTGTTGGACTTCAGATAATTTCAAACTAGCTTAGCTCAACTTAAATTTAAATTAGCTCGGATCTTGGATCTTAGGGATAGATAGTTGTAGATAGAATTAGAATAGATAGTTAGAATTAGTAATCCAGTGTGTCAGAGTTTCGAGATATTTAAGCGGGCTTTAAGGATTTTTGGTTGTGGTAGTAAACCTAGATTCAGGTTGACTTGTGTGTGGTCTTTTTAGAATGTAGTTGCTAGTTTGTGAATTGAATTTAGCACATTGAGGAATGAGGATGGTATGTTTTGGAAGAGGAAAGAGGTAGACATTGTTGGAACTTAATTGTGCAGCATTCCTGAGGTTTGAAAAGGATGATTGCGAGAAGAGATTGTAAGATTTCAATTTTTTTTAAACGAAAATTTGATGCAACATTTTTTTTTTTTCATGACAATTTTGCGGCAACATTTCCATTTTTCATGACAATTTGCTGCAATATTTCCATGTTTCATGACAATTTGCTGCAACATTTTCATTTTTCATGACAATTTGCTGCAACATTTCCATTTTTCATGACAATTTGCTGCAACATTTCCATTTTTCATGACAATTTGCTGCAACATTTCCATTTTTCATGACAATTTGCTGCAACATTTCCATTTTTCATGACAATTTGCTGCAACATTTCCATTTTTCATGACAATTTGCTGCAACATTTCCATTTTCCATGACAATTTGCTGCAACATTTCCATTTTCCATGACAATTTGCTTTTTTTCATGACAATTTGCGACAACATTTCCATTTTTCATGACAATTTGCTGCAACATTTCTATTTTTCATGACAATTTGCTGCAACATTTCCATTTTTCATGACATTTTGCCGCAACATTTCCATTTTTCATGACATTTTGCCGCAACATTTCCATAAATTACATTATTTCTATTTTAGCCCAATATTTACGTAAACTTTTCAGCGATATATTTATTTTTATATCATTTCCATAATAAAAAAACCAATAGTTTTTAAATTCCAGAATAAACAAGAAAATTTCATCTTCAAGATAATTTAGCTTTTCAAACACTAGTTTGTCAGATCACTTCCAAACCTCATAACAACATTCAAGCATCAAGTGCATATATGAACAAACACACTTTAATTTCAACTAATTAATTGCATAATATTCCAATAGTCGCACGCTGCTCCACCAAACAAAAAAACCAAATTCTATTTTAACAAATTCATCCATCTTGATCCTCCATCTTCCAAAAAAAAAATCCAAAAAGTTAAAAAAAAAAAAAAAAAAAAATAACCCCAATTTTTTTAGTTATTTTTTTATCCAATTCTTTTTTCTCCTTTTTTCATCACTGGAGGTACCAGAAATTGTTGACACGCGGGGCACGTGCCGCGAGCTGATGGCAGCGAGCCTCTTGTGGTGCATACTAACTGAAAGGGAGGAGTCCGGTCGATGCTGCGCGACGCCGAGCGGACTACTCTAGTAGACAAACGCCAGACGATGAGACGTGCATGGCGATCATTGGTTCCCGGGACCCGGAGAAATCGAAATCGAAGCGCACTCCTACTCGGAGCGACGCAAGAAATGGCGGCCAGGGGAATCCCACAGGCCGCAGTGCAATTCACGGTACGGCGCGTGCGACTCATTGATCAAGTGGCAGAGCGGAGAGCGTTCCCCCACTGCAAACGACACCTGTCAACAAAAAGGAAAAAACTCCACCTGACCTGCAGCGCTCCTTGATTCATTTATCTGGCCCCTTGTTGCAGGTCCCCTCTTTCTTTGCCATGACAGGACATCTTTGAATGCTGGTGTCGAAAGTCGACTGACAGTGAGAGACGAGGGGGCTTGCGAAGGTCGCAAACAAGTCTGGTGGAGAGGTCAGCGACCGCTGCAGTAGAACGCGCGTAGCAGCGTCTCGCCCGTTGCGGGTCGATGCGGCGCATCTGGTTGCCTAGCAACAGTCGGTGGAATAAGGTAGGATCTTAATGGAGGCTCAGGCTCAAGGAGTGTCGAACGGAAGTTAACGTGCGGCCATTCTTCGCAGCACGTTTGTTTGAACAAATTAGAATGATTCAAGCAGGAGTTTTTGGTTTTATTTAGAACTGGATGAGTTGTGATGAATCCTAATTTCAATGGAAGTTAACCTATAGTTGTTCCTCGAGCGAACATTCACTTTGAACAAATTAGAGTGCTTTGAACGGACGTTAATTGTCGCCATATTGGAATTCGGTTCTATTCTATTTTTAAGAACAGGAATATTTCTGGTGGATTTAGTGGGAGCCTTCCCACTAAACCGGAAGTTGACGTGTAATTGTTGCTCGAGCGAACATTCCCTTTGAACAAATTAGAGTGCCTTAAACAGTCGTTAATTCTCATCATGTTAGACTTGGGTTCTATTTTGTTGGTTTTTTTCTTCTTAGTGGATAAGGTGGGATCGTAATGGAGGCTCCGGTTCAAGAAATATCGACCGTTTCCAATACAGTCGTATACTTGAACAAATTAGAGCGCTTCACTTCAAACAGACGTTGTGTGGAGTCATATCGAACTTCTAGTTTGTTTGTTTTCCCAAACCAAGAATATTTTTTTTTTTTTAATATTTGACCTCGCCTTTAGTTTTTCCTTTTTTTTGCTGAGTCATGATCGCCCACACCAAACGCGTGTGTCGTCTCATTGTTGCCTAATTTAGGATAGCTGTGATGTGCTGTCGTGCGAATTATTTCGTTAGTCCGAGAAATGTTGAGTTTTATGTAGTAAAATATGAACCTTGCTTGATGTTTCGTTGCGCCCCGCCAGCTGTAACTCATGATAATGACGTCACGCGTCTGGTGACCTCGTACTAAGCCAGACGTGACGTCAGGAATGTCTGGAGTCGCGCCTCGCTAGCGCAGTCTGGGAGCGCCGGAAAAGGCTATTTGCAATCAAAAACATCATTTTTTTGTGCTTTTTATTTATTTATTTTTTATGTTGTGAAAGGGTATTTTTTTTTTTATTATTAAATTTTTATTTTTTTACATTATTTTTGTGTTTAGTGATTAAGGGTTTGATTTTCAGGTTGGTTTTAAGTAGTTGTTGGTTGGGTGTTGTAATGTTTGTATTATGCGTCAATAATTGGTAGTGAATAAGATTGGAATTGTGGGAAATTTTTTTTTTTTTNTTTTTTT
>JH430685.1:0-16515 GCA_000239455.1 Strigamia maritima | reverse complement strand
TTTTTTTNTTTTTTTTATATATATATATATAATAAAGTAGAAAATATGAATGAATTTAGTATTTAGGTTGTTGTGGTTAGGAAATAGGGTAATAAGAGGAACGAATAGTGTGTCAAATGTTAAATTTAACGTTATTTAATCAATTTGATATTTAGATAGTAGAAAAATTGAAAATTTTAAACCATAATTTTATTTAATGACAATGAAAATTGATGATTTAGGCTTATTTGGATGTTAGATTGGATTATTGGATTTTTGAATTTTTAAGACACAATTTATTTAAGACATTTTTTTAAATATTAAATTGATGTTAGGGTTAAAAAAAAAAAACCGTTATTTTTTATTTTTGTGTTTTTTTTTTTTTTTTAAAAAAATCGGCTTTCCATGTTGAAATATTTGGAATTATAAATTCATGGTGCAACCCAATAAACCTAAATTAAATCTAATTTGACATACCATGAATTTACGCGAAATTACATTCCATTTTTCCTCACTCGAAGTCTCGATCCGATCCTATTTTTCTACGTGTCTGGAATCCGATAAAATAAGACATTCAATTTTTTAATCCGCAACAGCCATGACTACGGGATAAAATCGGAACAAATCCTCATTTAAATTCCAACCGAAATCTAATTTAAATAAAATATAAAAAAAAATAAATAAAATAAATCCAAAGTCCATTTTAGAAAATGAAAATATAATGTTTACACCAGTACCGTCATCCGTAGATAAAGCGCAGTACAACGTGCGATAAAAACAGTTCGTCAACCATGTTTTTTCACGTGGGTGCCAACCGGAAGTGAACCAGACAAACAACACTTTTTGATATATATATATATAATAAATATAAATTATTCTCGACTAAAACCATCGGAATTTCCTAATCCACTAATTTTCATCACAAAAGGTCTCAAAGGGTTGATTCCGGATACACCACACGTGTGACGTGTCCGTCCTTGGCCCCTCGCATTCTTCCCAGAGTTCCCCTCTCTCTTTATCCTATCTCGTACTTTTTTATTCTTATCCCCTCTCGTGGTAATTTTCCGCGTTGATGTCAAAGGGTCATTGCACCTGTTACCAAGATCTATTGGTCAGCTGTTTTGACGATGACGTGACGAGTAAGTTGATTTGAGATGTTGATTGCATCATGAGATTTTTTTTAATAATTTTTTTTTTTTTTCAATTCGTCTATGACGTCAGTACCGGTCTGTCGCTTCCTGGCTCGTTCCAGGAATCCGTTGCTCTTGGCATTTTCAGTTGAGTGTTGGCCTGTCGTGAGTGAGGTCGGTTTCGAGTTGTGGGAAAATATTTTTAGGAATTTATCATTTTATTTTGAATTTTCGATTTAATATACGGATTGGATGAGTGGTTTTTTTTTTTTATGAATAATTTGGTTTCCGGTCGGTTCGAGAAAAGGTAAATGACGAGACGATTTTTTTTTTAAAATTACTTATTTATTTATTTATTTATTTATTTATTTTTTTATTTTATGGATTACAAGTGAAACTTTTGATATTTTTATTTATTTAAAAAGAAAAATTCAGTTTGGTTTGAAAATGCGCAATTCCTAGCTGGCAAATAGCGTCGATCGATGGCACGATCTGCGTCGCTTAAAGAAGGAAAAACACTAACTGATAAATATTTTCGTTTTCTAACTATATATAAAACTTTCAGTTTCGTTTATCCAAAAATCTGAAACCGAATTTAAAAAATCAAAAAAGAAGAAAAAAAAAACCGTTAATTTTTAATTCCGATTTTCTATTTCTGTTTCTATATTTAAATTTAGTGATAAAATTTCTATAATTTAAAAAAAAAAAAAAAAAAGACAAATTTAATCAGATAATTATTTTATTATGTCACAGGAAATGAATTTCGATCACCATTAACCGCCACCCTGTCGTCAAACAATTCCCGGAACGTTCGGTATCGACTCGACTGATTCACGTGGCCAGGTGCGGCCGACTGATGTCGCAACCTGCAGATAAAACCTTAACTGATTCACGCATTTCGTCACTCGAAGGAAACCCACAACTTATCTATGTCGATTTATCAACGATATCTCCATTACTCACCACAACAATTACAAACCTTACCGCAAGAAACGTCAGCGTGATAAAATGTTATAAATTTTTTGCATACGAATCGAAACTGATAATTTTCATTCATAAAACGCGGGATTAGTGAACCGGAAGTCGGCTGTTGTCATCGTGGGTGCCAAGTTGCTCCCACGTGCTGCATCAGGTGCTTGTGACTGCAGTGGGAAAAGTCAGGTACCTGAAGTAGCGCGCGGAGAGACCTGGCTCGTCTCATCTATTCGTCGGGTTCGTCGAAAAGGTGGAATATTTTTTTATTTCCGTTTTAGGGATTTTTTTTTACTGGTGGTTTGCAGTGTGCCCCACACGTTTATTGTACTTCATCAGGTGCTCTGGTGTAGGTGGGAACCCGGCATCTGTTGGAGTACAATTGACAGGATGGTGCCACGCCTCAATTGACTAATTCTATCCTCCGAAACGAAAATTTTTTAAAACAAGTAAGTACGCCTATTTTTTTTTTTTTTTTTTTTTTTTTTTAAATTATTTAATTTTTTTGAAAAATCAATTTTTTAATTCTAGTTTTTATTTGTAGTGTCATTTTCATATATATTTATACACATTTATATATACATTTAAAAGTGTCGATAACAATGATTCAGGAAGATGGGCGTGCGGAAAACGGGCGCCAATGGAGACAATTCGGGTCTAAGATTTTATAATCACCGGACCGACGTTTTAGACGTTGCAGATATTCGTCTATTAGATCCTAGATTGTGGAAAACATGTTTTTCAATATATCATTACTGAGTTATGACTTATTTATATTTATTTATTTATTTATTTTTTTTTACCTGTCTTTTGAGTACAATGTGTTTACCCTTCCAGTATTTCATCATACCCATTGCTTGTAATGTGCTGACAATGTCATAGGAATTGATGGCAGTTTCTTGACTCAGTTCTGTAATTTTTTTTGTTTTTTTTTTTGTATAAAAAATTGAATTATACATTTTTGTAGTAAATTATTATTATCAACACATTAATTAATTTGGTATTAAGAAAAGGGGAAAAAAAAAAGTTTTAAGAAGTTCTTGGAAATTTAGCTCTTTTCCAGCTAAAAACATTGAGGTCTGCGTGTTTTCACGCTATAATGATTAAGGACAAACGATGTTCAATGGAATTGCTAAGCAACTGGGGACTATTTTGTGGTAGTCATTATTTTTTTTTTTTTTTTTTTTTTTTTTTTTTTTTTTTTTAGGAGTGGTTTGGGTGAAATCCGAGACAGACTACTTAACTTTATTTTGATAATGGAGTTATAAATATGAGTAAATTTGGAGTTATTGCTGTAATCAATTTATATTTAATTATTTGGATGGTCATTTAAGGCGCAATGGTGTTGTTACTCATATTTTGTGTCCAAAACGGTCATCTGGTATCATACAAGTAACAAGTAATCAATAGGTCCCTTTAAAACTTAATTTGAATAGATAAATTTCAATGAATTGATAATTTTTTGAAAGAATATCTACTAATTTTTTTTTGTGCTAAATTTCAATAAATGTCAATAATAGAGACTTTGCGATTGCTCGACTTTTCGATTTTTTAATTTAGTTAAATTAAAAAAAAATTAAAAAAAAAAAAAAAACAATAGAAATATTTTTAATTACTTCGTTTTTTTTTTTTACTTTTGTAATTTGAATTTCGTACAATAGGTTGCGATTTTTTACGAAACTTATTATACACAATATTTAATCGGCGGCCGCAGTTTTTAGCATAATCAAGGACCTTATCACAAATTAAGCCTAAGTATTGGGCTTGTGGTTTGTACAAGGTGTTTGACTGATTAAAAAACAAACCTGAGATAATCAAATCGCCACAAATTTGCCAAAATTGCAGCTGAAGCGGAGGGAAAATGTCGATGGGATTTGATGAATATTGTTGTTATTCCATTCAGTGCGCATGCTCAAATCAAGTCGTATTTATATGCGAAATCTTTCGTTACGAAATTAATAAAACGAGAAAATTAAAACGAAATCATATAAAAATTTCGTTTTTTTTTATGATTTTATGATTTTAATATTTTAATTTTTTTCGTACGAAAAATTGCAAAGTCTCTAATAATTTTTTAATAAATACTCTTTTCAAAATTATCAAATGTTCAATTTTTTGCCCAATAACAACAATCTGCTCGTCCTAAGTTATTAAAAAATTTTAAAAAAAAATCTAAACTCTATTTTGCTCTATTCTTTACACCAGACAACGGCCAGACCTATACAGTTAGACACTAATTGAGATATTATAATCCTAAGTAGTGATTTAACTCGCAACACTCCCCAACTAAAAAACTTTGTGAATGCACCCAGCACTAATTGGGTTGCAGCCCACTAGTTGATAGCAATATTAACTATTGTCCACACTCCTTTCACAACACCTTTACTCAATTAATAATTAAATGACCAACACAGAAACACAATGATTCTAGCTCAACCCAACTGCAAATCAATTTCTTTATTCTAAATCAATTTATGTCTGGTTCACACTTGTACGACTGCTAGAAAAATTTCTCTTCCACCTTTTAGTATACCGGTAATCGGAAAAAGGAGTTCACACTTGTCAGAAAGAATAGACAGTTTACGATTTCTCGTACGAGACAAAAAATTAACGATAATGTACATGAAATTTTTCAAAAATCTCCTCAGACCATTAAAACAAAGGGATGAGATTTTAAACAATATCTCGGTTTTTTTGCCGTTCTCGTAATAGGTGGTTTGAGCGTCACGTAAAATAACATTACGAAAGGCAATAATTAAAAATAAATAAACATGTCTCGTATTTTTAATTATTTCGGAATTTAATTATGAGTTTGTCGTTTTGGCATTCGCGCCACAAACGCACAACAATAATGAAAATCAAGTTAGTGTTAGGGTAGGTAGTTTTTTGAGCTGATTTTAATTGTTTTAACTGCTTGGAACATTGAATAATCATTTAATTTAGTTTACAAATTGTCTATTCCATCTTGGCTATGAGAATCCAGCTTAAAAATCGTGAAAAATAATGACAAACCAATTTAACGGACATCTGCAAACATCGTGGCCGACGTGGATGCATGTTCCGCGGCCACGATGTTCGCTGATGTCCGCACTCATGATTTGTCATCATTTTTCGCAATTCCTACCTATTTTCATGCATGGAATCATGTTGAGATGTGTAAATGATGTTCCCAACTACAAAATTGGCAGGTTTTATATACTAAAACCTCGGTTTGGAGTCGAGACATGCTCGGTTTATCGTTTCCAAGATGGATGCCACTGTTTCAAAATTTAAGCAAACTGCGCATCTCACTGCGCATCTCACTGTGCAGTTTTTAATATTTCGACATTTCGTAAATACAATTGGCATGCGCAAACCACCTAATGAAATAAATCTCGTATGAGAAATCGCAAACTGTCTAATGATTGTAGACAAAATGCTATTAACCAATCACGAAACAATAGATTCAAAACATCCGAAACAATGCTTTTTGCCCTTCCATTCATTCGGAAAGCTCATTCGAAACCCATTTTTCGGACAATTGTGAATCAGGCATACGACCTTAATATTATAATTATTTTTATTATTTTAAGTAAGTAAGTAATAAGGCTGATACAGCTTACAATAACAATGATCGAGAGTTATCTTGATCAGATTGTTACCATTTTACCAAACAATAACTTCACTTGAGCTGCCATTTTAGATTGAGATAAATGAATGAATTCTTATCAAAAAAACAAAAAAAAAAAAAAAAAATACAATTCTGGTGTTGGGGCAACTTGCAAACTATCTTGCAGTTGATGTCCACTGCGCTTAACTATTGACCAGACGAGCCAATCGGCAGATAAACAGCAAATGTCGCAATTTTCTATTTTGTATTTTTATGCGCAGTGCAGCATTTTAGCTTTCCTAGATGAACACATTAAGGTCTGGCTTTAACTTAAAGGTCAAGTGCACCAAGTGCACTCGCTCTTAATCTTCGAAACAATTAAACTGGACAAAAACTCATTATTTACCACAAAAAGAATATTGTTGTTGCAAATGTCATGACTTTCGCAGGCCCACCTTTATTTTTACATTGGAAATCAGGGGAAACGTTATTTTTCACATTTATCGACCAATTTTTGATGAAAATGACTGAAATTGAAATTTGATAATTTTACCAAAAACTTTAAATAGAAGAAATTTTAAAATTTATCAGTAAAAACAACATTTTTCAATCATTTTTCGCATTTCTCGACCATTATTTTGATAAAAATTACCAAAACTTGGAAATTTTTAACATAAATTTTTTTTAAAAAAATGTACCGGTTAAAGGGGTATCGAAAAACCCTGCATTAAACCCCTTATAATCGAAAAACCGCCATTTTTGACCTCCGGAAAAAAGTTAAAGCAAGCCGATTTTTAGCCCTGGTTTTAATGGGGGTTTTACGGTAAAAAAATTAGAAATATTAAAGAAGATTAAAAGAAAAATAATAAAAATTTAAAAAAAATGGATAAAAACCTCTGATTGACAACTCCTTTCCGTCGTAGCGATTTAAATAATCCAACAAGATACTCTTCCAATAACTTCTATAACTTAACAATCCTAAATCCGACAACGGTTTTTCGGGTGAACCCACTTTTTGTTCCACTTTAGTCAACATATAACCTAATTTTCAAACAAAATGTATTTTAACAATTTAAATAAGAAAACGAGTGAAATGAGAGGCCAAATTCAATAAAACATGAAATATTATATAAATTAAAATTAATGATTACATTTTCAAGTTTTTGAGTGAATCTGGACCCCCGTGTGTTGAAAACTTACTAAAATCGATCAATAGACGTCCATAGCCCTTCCTCTGATACGGAGGCAAAGTTAAGATGCAACTTACATTATAATTAAGAAATGAATTCTTTTCCTGAAATAAAATATCAAATCATGATTATTTTTTTTTTCCTTTAAAATAAAACAATTCGTGCATGAAACTGAAACTGAAAATTCTACTGATAATTTTCTAGTCGAGCTGAGTCGAAAAATCATTGTTTCGTAGCCAAAAAATGTACGCAACAATACAAAAACCCAAATGTAAAGAATTTTTTACAATATTTTACGAGCGTTTTCGTTTGTTAACAATGGCACGCACATTTTAGGTCTACAAAACAATGATTTTTGACTCGGCTCGACTAGAGGATTAAAATAAGATACCACAATGTATACTTTCAGTACAATGCATAGGCCATTCGAGGATTTTTGTGTTTCAAAAATCCTCGACTTATACGCGAGTATATACGGTAATTGAGTTTTCATGCAACAACTAATTTCTCGATTAACATGACCAAAAATAAGATTTCTGAATTGACCAATTATTCCAACATTTTCGTGCTAAAAATGACATTTTCGGTTGATATGTCTAAAATATGTACTAAAAGTAAAATATTTAATACTTTTTTGAGTAAAATCAACTTCATATCTATTTTTAAAATTTTAAATTTTTAAAATTTTTAAATTTTTAAAATTTTAAATTTTTAAATTTTTAAATTTTTAAATTTTAAATTTTTAAATTTTAAATTTTTAAATTTTAATTTCTTAATTTTTAATTTCTTATATGATGCTTACATCAGATTAAGTTACCAAAAATACAAATTTTGAATAAAATTTAAATGAAATCAACGTAAAACATCAAATTTTTACCCCAAAAAAATTTCAATAGAGACACTGCAATTTCTCGTACGAAAAATTAAGAAATAATAAAAAAAAACCAAATATTTTTAATTATTTCGTTTTTTTATTATTTAAATTTCGTAATTGAATTTCGTATAACAGGTTGCGATTTGTCACGAAACATATTATAATACGTCATTTAATCGGCGTCAAAGGCGATAATCAAATCGCCCCAAATTTGCCAAAATTGCAGCCGAAGCAGAAGAAAAATGGCGATGAAATTTGACGAATATTGTTGTTATTCCATTCAGTACGCATGCGCAAATCAAGTCGTATTTACGAAATAATATACTGATGTGTTCCCGCATGGCATACACGCGCCCAACAATGTAAGCATGCATACAATGAAAGTTAACACTTGAGTAAAATAAAACATTCACCAGTTTCGGTCATCCTAATTCTCTCTTTTTACTTCCCAAATGCAACTCTGATGAGTTGTAGCGATGGGTTATTCGCATTGATACACACATCATAAGAACGCAACATACACAAAATCTTTTTTTATATTTCGTTACGAAATTAATAAAACGAGAAAATTAAAACGAAATCGCATTAAAATTTCGTTTTTTTTATTTTTAGGATTTCGTATTTTAATTTTTTCGTACGAAAAATCGTAAAGTCCCTAATGTCCCTAAAACAAAACATTTTCCAATATATCCTATCATTACTTAACTAAACTTCATATTAAAAAAAACAAAAAAACAATTGATTTCACACTTAAAGGTCAAGTGCAGTCTAAAATTTAATTTTAGTGCGTGAAAGAGTGTTAACAATAACATGTATTTCATTTTTTTAAATATTTTATTGTTGCGTACTTATTATTATATAACAATTCCAATATTTCTTCTCCACAATACAAAGCATCATGGTCAAATGACGTTCCCAATCCTAAAATTCAAATGATCCAGAACTAGTTCTCAGGTTTGGTCGAATTTCAACTCTCTGAGCATGCTCAGATGGTTATTTTGCTAACAATCAGAACTGGTGACGTCATTAATCCTTGCTCGACCATGATGCATTGCATGACAAACAAGGCGAGCCAACTAGACATTGTTTTGTTTATAAAATAATAAATATTCAACAATAAAATATTTAAAAAAAATGAAATACATGTTATTGTTAACACTCTTTCACATATTAAAATTAAATTTTAGATTGCACTTGACCTTTAAATTCCCTCATCCCATCCCATCACAACCCATCCCAACCCAATTAATAAAGAATTATTAACTGCATCATTTGTTCAACTTCCTTAAATAAATTACAACTGCAACTACCTTCCAACAATCCTTTTCCAACATCTGCTCTCCACCACAGCAACGGGCACAGAGAGCAGATGCAAACCCCCCCGTCCATCCACCCGTCGCCCGCAACGCCCACCCGTCTCAAGGTCAGCGTCCCCTTATCACTCCGGCCCCGGCAGCTGTGGCGCGTGTCGGCCGCCACCAGAAATTAGCCCCGTCTACACGTGCCGAGCCCACCCCACCCAGAAAAACCCCATAAATTATCATCAAAATTCCAATTCCCCAAAAAAAAAAAAAAAAAAAAAAAAAGAAGAGACACATCGCTCAAACCCCCACACAGTCCTCGACCGACCCACGGACGCGACGGCAATCAATCGATGAAGCTGGGGCAAAAACCCGCCATCCAATCTACTGCTATGTGGCGGTGTGCACCACCGCCATCCACCCCAAAAAGAAGCCCACCCCCATTTTAATTTTTGGAAATTTTAATATTTTTTTTTTTTCACCCAATGGTGGTCAAAGGGGGTTAAAAAAAAAATGAAAATGGAGGGTAGACAATAACGGTTGCCATGGCAACCGGTCCCTTGATGGATGGGAAACGAATTCCCTGGTGGGCAGGGGTTTAAGAAGGCTGGGTGGCAAATAAATCTATTGTGCATGGGTTGAATTGTAAGGATTCGAAGGTCATTTCCTTCCATTTTTTTTTTTTTTTGAATTACCCCTCTTTTTTCTTTTTTTTCATTCATTCATTCGTTCTCCCCATTTTATTTCCACCTGTTGCTTCTTCACCTGTGAAAATTTGAGTTGGGAATTTGTGGGGTGGACACATGAGTGGGAATAAAATATTGGAATTCTGCGCGAGATTAGGGGGGGGGGGGGAATGAAATGGACATTGTTGAGGCTTTAAAAGCACTATTGACGCCTTTTTTGATCCGACTAGTGGCAATTTTTAGCATTTTTGCAATAAGTTGAAGCAAATGGGGCTTTAAAGGCCACTGCTGGGGCCTTATTTAAAAATTAGGGTTTCCTCCTTCCGCTAGATGGGGCCATATTTCGGCTCAAAAATCGCGGTTTTAAAAATCGGGGCCCTAAATGACCGAAATGCACCTGTGAGACCCCGATCTCTCATCTATGAGAAAATCTACTTAAAGGTTTTACGACATCACGTCTTTTATTGGCCCATTGGATCAAGCTGGTAGTTGCATTCGAAAATGGAAACCAACCTAGTTTTAGCCGTTTTAGAATAGTTGGTTTTAGCTTGGTGCTGGTTTTATGCTGGAGACACACACACACACAAGCGCGAATCGCGTCGCTTTGGGAATTTTACTTCGCTTATTTCCGGTTAAAATCGCCTTTTACCAAGCGTTTTTGAAAGTACACGCTGCCAGTACTTTTTTGATTGCAATTCCAAATCGCAGCCAATCGGGAGCAATTTTTTAGGGTCATTCAAAATCGCAAACCGACGCGATTCGCGCGTAGCGTGTCTCCAGCATCTGACCCCCAAAACTGCTTAAACCAAAACGATCTCCAGTTTCGTTTTAAACCTGGTTATTGGTTATAAGAGTTTTAGCAGCCTTCTGTAGCAGCTATCTCGGAAACGATAGGTCAAGCATAGTGTTTCTCAACTCCAAACTGAGGTTTTAGAAAATCAAACCTGCAGATTTTGTAGGTGGGGGACATCATTTAACAACATCCTGATGATTCTATGAGAAATTAGCATAAAAATAGGTAAAAGTTGTAAAAAAAATAATGAGAAACCATTTTGGCATCAGCGAATATCATGGCCGCGGAACATAAATTAATTAATATATACACACATGACAGTCGCCACTGGGCAGAAGGACGAGACGAGAAACGAGCACGACAAGTCTACAGCTAGGTTCACACTATACTCTATTTATCATTTAGTGCGCGAAACTCCCATTGGTTAATGACCTATATTGTACTGAAAGTATACATTGTGGTATCTTATTGGAATCGAAAAATCATTGTTTCGTATCCAAAAAATGTGCGCAACAATACAAAAACCCAAATGTAAATAAATTTTTAAAAATATTTTACAAGCATTTTTATTTGTTAACAATGGCATGCTTATTTTTGGACTACATAAGTTATGATTTTTCGACTCGGCTCAACTAGAGGATTAAAATAAGATATCACAATATATACTTCCAGTTCAATATAGGTTATTAACCAATGGGAGTTTCGCGCACTAAATGATAAATAGAGTATAGACAAAAAGTAACGCAACGCAAAGAATTAGCAGCTTGTGATTAGTTGGAGGCTTGCGAACAACCAATCACAAGCTGCTAATTCCTTGCGTTGCGTTACTTTTCGTCTAGTGCGAACCTAGCTTACAACAGGTTGAAATTTTGAATTTTAATCCTAGCACTCTTGGCAACAGGGCCATGGCCCAGGAGAATAAGTTATCAGCTACTTGTACCGTATCCCCTTTCTTTTTGCGGCATGCCGGATAAAACAGTCTGACCAGGGTACCGGATAATGCTGAATTCTCAATTGCGGTAAAATCGTACAATTTTATTGCGTTTTGCGGTTTTTAAAACTTATTTTGCTTCAAAATTGCGCTATTTTCAAAATTGAAAATTTTTCTAGGTTCCCACATGCAGCAAAAACACAGAAAAACCTAGAAAAGTTTTCAATTTTAAAAATAACGCAATTTTGACGTTTGTTTTCCGCGCAGAATTCACGCGATAAAGCGGAAAAATCGCAAGTGAGAACCCAGCTTAATTCGAATTATCCAGCATGCCAGATAAAGTGAGTATTAAGTTTTACAGCACTAATTCGAATTTTACGGCATGCCAGAAAAAAGACCAGTTGTCCACTTGTAAAAATCTAGCCAGACTCACATGGCGCACAAAAAGGAAATACAATATGCGAGTTTCCACGTGACAAACATTACAAACAAAGCTGTGACAAAACCAGTACCAAATAGCGAATTGCAAACACAGATTATACAGATAGGCAAGTCGACGCCATTGTTGACTCGTGGTTTTAGGCATTTCCCTGGTGGCTAGTAGACTAAACTCGAAAACATTTTGAATAAAAACCACCAAATATTAGCTAAAATTTATTTTTTTTAAAATTATATTGTTAAAAAAATTGTTTGATTTATTATTAATGATTTCCTTGAAAAAAATGCCAAATGAAGAACATTTCACACGTAGTTGTGCATATCTATGCACCTGAGGGCGCCACTGTAACCGCGCATCAAGAAAATGACGTAAATGAGGTGGACCTGCCTATCTGTATAATCTGTGTTGCAAACGCGGTATTTTCAAAAGACCCACAAAATACCCGTTTTCGGTACCGGTATTTACCGATAGAGAAACCTAAATAAACCAATGTTGAAGTTGTGAAAACGAGCAGACGATAATATGAAAAAGTGCGCGATAAAAGCGAGATCAAATCGAGAATTTCCACGATTGTTACCAGTTGTGATACCAACTGTAACGTCAGAAACAGCGCCCTGCCAGCAGTGGCTAACAATGTCCCTCACCAAGCTCAAATAAGCTGTTCGAGATACAAAATAATTTTTTTTAAACGTCTTTCGAAAACTATAAAATAATAAATAAAAATCATTTTGCCCATTTTAAGAGACGGCGAAAACATTATTCAGTCATTAAATTTTTGATGTCGTAAACCCTTTAATAAATCAATTTTTTTTTTTTTAATTTCTAAAAATTTGATATCTCTCTCTACTTTGAGCCCCCACAGCTGCATGGGGCACTAATCGTCCTAGTCGTCCGCTCCGCCTCCAAGTAAAAAGTAAACTCAACACATTTGATTTACAACTCCACCTCTCTTTTTATAGTCTTTACCTTTGAGAAGTAACCGACCATGTGACATCCTTCGGAATCAACTTCGGTCATGATATAAAACAAAAACGGTTCGACATCGTAGTACAGCGTCTTGTGGTCGAGGAATAACTTGGCTAACAAGCACAGATTCTGGCAGTAGATCTGAAGAAAAAAATATAAAAATAATTCGATCAAAAACTAAAAGAAAAAAAAATTATTTTATTATTTTTTTATTTATATCTAAATTCGCTTTTTCCACTGATTTAGTTCCGCTGCCGACTTTGACCCTCAAAACAACAGCTGCACGCGAGAGACAGGTGTCGGTGGCTCGCCACCCACCATTCCCCGACCGTCTACAGACAGTGCAGATAAAATTCTGAGAATCGTGGCCAGATGGCGCAACTCGCGAGTGTCCAATTTAAGCGAATTTAATCATCGTGATTCGTTCGCACTCATTAACAGGGTAAATTGGGCTCGAAAACTAAGTATTCGCGGGTTGGCAGATGGTTGGGTTTCGTGGTGAAATCGTTTTTGTTTGGTGACCCTCTTGGGCTCCCCTGTTAGATGCCTTGAGGGGACAGGTACACCTGCAAGGACTTTCGATTAAGAAGGAATATGATGTATTGTAATTTAATTTAATTCGATGGAAAAGGTGGATTTAGTAGTCGGCAGATGACGCTTTTTATCTCGGTATCATTTTGGGGAATTTAAAGTGATTTTGGTTAATGGGGATGATGGACACCTGCGTGGATTAAAATTTTTTCAAAGTTCCATTAATTTGAGAATCTTTTGAGAACTTTTTGTTAAGTATTCAACAACATTTGGAAAATTTCGCTAGAAAATTCCGCCAAAATTCGATGAATATTCGACAAAATTCGCCAAAATTCGCCAAAATTTGATGAATATTCGACAAAATTCGATGAATTTTCGACAAAATTCGATGAATATTCGACAAAATTCGATATGAATATTCGACAAAATTTAGTCAAAATTCGCCAAAATTCGATAAATATTCGACAAAATCGATGAATATTCGACAAAATTGCTCTAAAATTCGCCAGAATATTCGACAAAATCCGATGAATATTTGATGAATATTTGACAAAATTCGCCAAATTTTGACGATTATTTGACAAAATTCAATGAATTTTTGACCAAAATTTCGCCAAAATTCGATAATAAAATTTGGAAATTCGATGAATGTTCGACAAAATTTGGAAAATTTCGCCGAAAGTCGATGAATATTTAACAAAAATTAGAAAATTTCGCCGAAAGTCGATGAATATTTAACAAAAATTAGAAAATTTCGCCAAAATCCCAAAATTTTCGATAAATAATAATAATAACAATATATATATATACTTTGGTTTTTTGTCCGTCCACTTCAAACACCGACAAATTCCCTTTTCTATAAATCTCATCACCAGGGGGCTGCAACCAAACGCACTTCGCAACATGCCTCCGCAAAATAACATTACTCTTCATATACTTGAGACAAAACTCGCACAAATACAGCTTAGGAAGCCGCGCATATTCTTCCGGGTACGGCGACTGATACCATACGTCCATTTCGTAGTGACCCATAATGATAGAGCTGATTCCTTTGTTATTCTCTGGAACACTCTTCAGCTGGTTTTCCTAGAAAAAAAATTTAAAAAAATAAATAAATAAAAAATTCTAGAAATTTTTTTTATCTTAATTAAAAGTAATCGCGGGTGCAAGCCAGTGTGACTATACGCGGATAACATATTTTAATGAAGGTGGAATTAACTTGTGGGAATGGCTTATTAAATTAATGGAGTTTGATAAAGGTGGCTAATATAGCTGTTGATTTAGTGGGGGGGAGGGAATCATAAGTCTGAGGAATCTTGACAGTAAAATTAAAAATAGTACTGCCATTAAAGAGAATGGCAATGACCTTGATTGCTGCTGGTTAGGATTACGTGCTCGAGGAAATTAAGGTAATCTCACTAATCTGATACATAGTTTTCTAAAAATAGATGTTTTTTTTTAATTGGTAGTAATTTAGTTTCTTTTTTTTGTAATTTTTTAACTATAATTATGAGAGTATTTTTTTTTCAAATTTGTCAATGATTTCTGAGATTTGTCGATATTTATGAAAAATTATTCAAAGCTGTTAAAATTTTTAAATTTTCGTCAAAATTCATCAAAAATTTGTACAGTTTGATCGAAATTTATCAAAAATTTGTATATTTTGGTCAAAATTCATCAAATTTATCAAAAAAATTTAAATTTTGGTCAAATAAAGACAAATTTGCTGAAATTTAGTCGAAATTTATCAAAAATTTGTAAATTTTGATCGTCATTAATCAAAAATTTGTACATTTTGGTCAAAATTTATCAAAAATATAAATTTGCATCTAATCAAATTGTACATAGCCCACTTCACCGTTAACAAACACCATCAAATAAAAACCAGAGATATATGACTCAAATCTCATTCATAATTTCAATTCCAGGAAGCAATTATGTAACCTTTCAATACACATTTTTGTTTACATTACTCCACATCATTGCAACATATGCAAGTAAACAATTTCCGAGTGATTCAAATCGCTCTCCCACAATTGAAACTACATATGACATCACTAAAAAACACATATCATTGCTCATAATTTCAATATCCAAATAAGTCATAAACAGCGAAAACCAACTGGGTCATGATCAACTAGAACTAGCGAGTCATATTTTCTCCTTAACTCATTTACATCGAGTCACAGACCAAAATAGACCAAAAGAAAAAATAAAAATAAAACCTAAAATAAAATTTAAAAAAAAAAAACTAATTAAAATCACTCGAGCGAAATTTCATCGTTAATTATTCGTAAACAAACTTGTCATATTACGTAATTTGCAATTACCCAAACAAGCGATGACTAAAGCGAACAACAGATCGGATTTACAATCAAAAATGGCCGATATTTTTGTCCTCATAAAATTAATAAGATAAAAACAAGATGTTCAAAATCTTGCGTAATGACCGAGTGATTTCCCCTATTATATTACACGAACCCATTAAAATAGCTATTTTGTAATTGTATCCAAAAAAATGTTTTGTTTACCAACGTTTCCTTTTGGAACAACAGAAGCTCAGCTTCGAAAAGCCAAAGTGCAGAAATATCACGTTTGAGGTGAAAATTTCGCAGAAATAATTAGAAAAAACGTGAAAATTCGTCAATTTTCAATGTAAATCTGAACGTATTAGTTAAATCTGAACGTATTAGTTAATTTTTAACATTTTCGTTCATTGTTGGTCATTTAGCTGCGATAAATGGACAGAATTCAATTTTTACAACCATATCTTCAGCTGCGCGTGCTTGGGCTTCCTTGAATAGCGCGAGGTCGTAGTCGTAACTGACTCCTTTCAGATTGGGTTGCCGATATCGCCGTCCGACTTCTTCCGTTTTGGTTTCGGATTTGTTGTTTTTACGTTCGGTTAGCACCTTGCGGCCGTCGCACGACTGGAATCGTTCGCGTAAACAAATCATCTTAAGAAAGAATTGAAATTGTTATAATGAAAGTTTTAATTATTTTCCACATGAAGGCAGCAAACCGTTACAGATCTTTTTCCTATTTTGTTGTTAATGGCTAGCAAAGCTTTTTCCCTAGCGTCGGTTCTTCGCAACTGTCGCTCGTTGAAATTTTGACATTCTTCCGGTTTGGTG
>JH430682.1:1739-23791 GCA_000239455.1 Strigamia maritima | reverse complement strand
CCTTTCCCAGCTTGCATTCCGATTCCTTCCACTTCCTTCACTGTCAGATCAGCGCTCACTGCAGCAGTTGATGCTCCGCTTATATTTAGGATCTTTTTATCTTCCAATTCTTCAGCATCCGATGAAATTAATGGCCTATTCATATTCTTGATGTCATCAACGTTCATTTGCGTTCATCGAACATTTTTTTATACATTATTTTTGGTAATTTTTTTTTTTTCCTTAGAAATTTTTTATGACGCCATTTTTTGCCAGTTGGTGTTCTATTGAATTTGCTGGGCTGTTGAAATTTGATGCGGTATTACAGTTCAATCTCGAAGCATCCGAACTTAAAATTAGTGAACCCACACTTGTGATGTTCGCAGCGTTTATTTGGATGGCTTGATGAACACTGTGGTCAAGTATTACGATTATTTTTTTTCTTTAATATATTTTTTATGTCGTAAATTCATATCCATTTTGTATCAGGATGAGGTAGATTTTTGTATTTATTTATTTTTGTATTGTGTTTTATTGAGCATTGTATTTGTTTTTGAATAGGAGCAACAAATCCATCTTTCTACCTCCTCGTGGTTGTTCCTGGATTGCTGGTCTGGGCCAGTGAACTAAATGAGAGCTCAGAGTACGGATGAATTTCTTTAATTTTTATTTTTTCGAAAATATTCTTTGAATTCTTGTTTGTTTATTTGTCTTTATTTAACACTTAACAAAATCCAGTCATTTTCTTTTGAATATTTGAATATTTTATTATGCAATTGTGTACTGTGAGACTGCATCCCATTATATGAGTGAAGCATGTACCAATTGTGGTCTGGCATTGTAGCGAATTTAGGTTCTCTGCTTTTCATTTGTTTCAGTTGCAAAATGATATTCGTAGAACTGCTTTATAAGTTAAAGCTCCAAAATTTTATCTCTGTGGATTTTGTTTACTTTAATAGGAATTTGCTATTTTTAAAATTTACTTTCCATATATCACATTTGATGAAAATTAATTAATTTGAAATTGCTAATTTTGATATTGTAAGGGGGGAGAAAACTTCCAAACCCAGCCTCCTTGTGGCCTCCCCTGGGTACTCCATTGCAGCACTTTGTTTTTCCGCTGCAGTGGTGCTAATGGGTCTTCTGGTTATCTATCTTACCTTCTATTTTTGCTCCGCTTTCTCTTCTGTGGCTTTTGTCTCTGTTTTTGACTATTTTTTTGATAATGTAATACTACATTCCATTCTGCAATAGAATGTACGAATGTAGTGTTTATCAATGGTCAAATGTGTTTGTCTGTGTCAGATTTATATATTGGTCAGATTTAGTATGTTAGTATAAGTATGTCAGATTAAAAGACGTGTATGGCCTAAGTCGTCGCTAGCGTCTATAAACTCAATTCTATCTATTTATGATATTGTAAGACTGCATTCGAATTCATGAATATAGCATTTATCAGGTATGATTTTGTTAGACTGCATTCGGATAAATGAGTGCATTATTTATCCACGAATTTAGCTATGAGAAATTAGTAACTAGCATTGCACACAAGCTGGGTCATGTTGGCTAAAACCCAATTTCTCTTCATTTTTCATCATTTATTTTTTAATTCATTCAATTCTATCGTTAATCATTCTTTATCCAAAAATGAATAATATGAGATTTTGTATCAAATGTTGTGATTTGGTACTGTAAGACTGCATTCGAATAAATGAATGTAGCATTTACCACATTCAAAATGGCGTATTGTAAGACTGCATTCGAATAAATGAATGCAGCATTTACCAGTTCTGAGTCAGTAAATTACTTTGACTATCACATTTGTATCGAAACTTCAGGCCGAAAACGGTTGACAAATGAATTCCAGTTTAATCAAATACTATACGCTCGGGTTACTGTGCCCAGATCCATATGCCAGGATCAGAACCCTGGGGTTGGTACGCCGGGGTCGGTAGCCGGGGTTGGTACGCCGGGGTCGGTACGCCGGGGTCGGTACGCCGGGGTCGGTACGCCGGGGTCGGTACGCCGTCGGTACGCCGCTCGATAGTGCATAGCAGGTAGCAGATCATACTTTGGCTGTTTTGCAATATACTCTTGCAACCAAGTCATCAGCCGAGCTACTGAACGTTCCCCATCGCAATCTTTATCGTACTCCATAATTAGTGAGCTCGGCACGCTGTTGATAAAATGGGGAGAAAACTTCCAAGCCCAGCCTTTTTGTGGCTTCCTCTGGGTACTCCATTTCAGCACTTCGTTTTTCTGCTGTAGTGGTGCTAATGGGTCCTCTGGTTATCTCTCTAGTTTTTTGCTCCAGTTTCTCTTGTGTGGCTTTTGACCAATTTTTTGATAATGTAATGCTGCATTCCATTCTGCAATGGAATGTACGAAAATAGTGTTTATGAATTGTCAAATGTGTTTGCCTGTATCAGATTTGTATTGGTCAGATTTAGTATGTTACAAGTGGTTCCCCGTGTAAAATTACACGGGAATATGTAATACAATCTTAAAAAAAAATTCCAAAAGAAAACCAATAATTTAAAAAAAATCAATAAATCAATAAATAAATCAATCAATAAATCAATCCCCATTTGAACTGTGCAACTCACCCGTTCAAACCATGCAACTCACCCATTCAAACTGTAGAAATCCCATTAAAAATTTCTGATATTTTTTTTACCCGTTTATACTGTAGAAATCCCATTTAATTCTTCACATTTTAATACACATTTCACTTGTTCAAACAGTAGAAATCCCGACATTAAACGCCACCTATTAGTGATCATTCACATGTTCGAGATCGAAAAATTGGATTTTCCTATCTAGTTTGAAAAAATAAAAAAAACTAAAAATATCACGATGATCAGCGTAAAATTTCGGTTAAAATGAGTCTACTTACGCAATTTTTCGACAATTTTTTTTTTCGGAAAATTCTGCGAAAATTTACATAAAACGACACCTGGCGGCAAAATCTAAAACTAAAAGCCATGCCGTGACGAGAAAAACGAAATCAAAAAACAGCTTTATTTGATCCAAATGTAAAAAACAAACTGCATAAAAGTGTTCAGCATCAAAAGGGCTATGTTTTGATGCCAGTTTTAATTATTTTAATCTAGAATTTGGCTCAAACCGAATTTGCACATTTTTTTAGATTGAAAACACAAATCGGGCGCCATTTGCAATAATGACATCATTGCCCAAACTCCATCAACCAATCACAACACATTTTGACACAACTTTCAAATTTTTCAACCAATTACAGGCCGTTTCGACACACTTTTTCAACCAATCACTGATTTTAGCGAGAGAGAGAGAGAGAGAGAGAGAGACTGACGGGTCGACATTAGTATGTAGTGATTGTAGTAGGTTATTGTCGGCGAGGTTTAGTTGGCGAGGTTATTACCTGGAACCCAATTTCAGTATGCCAGATTAAAAGACACGTGTATGGCTTAAGTCGTCGCTTGCATCTATAAACTCAATTCTATCTATTTATCAATGATCAAATGTGTTTGTGTCAGATTTAATATCGTCAGTTTCAGTATGTCAGATTAACACGGGGGCGGCATGTTCAGCCAAATTCTGCACAAACGGAGCATAAAAGTTAACCAAACCCAAAAAGGCTTTCACTTGGGTTCTGTCTTGAGGTAACGGCATATTTTGCACGGCTCTAACTTTCTCCTCAAGTGGTTTAACACCGTCTTTGGAAATGCGAAACCCAAGATAATTTATTTCTTGTACGAAAAATTCACATTTGTGCTTATTCAACCGTAGACCTGATTTTCTTACTACCTCGAACACAGCCCTCAACACCACAAAATGACTCTCCATGCAGACTGACATCACAACAATATCGTCTTGATATACCAAAACATTCGGTATGTTTTGCAACAAACTATCAACAATCGCTGGAAAATTCCCACAGAGGGGACAGTTCCAAATGGTAAACGGTTGACGGCCATAAGTCCAAGATGGGTATTGACCGCCACCACTGCTGCAGAGTGCGGTGTGAGCGGGATCTGTTGATATGCCTGTCTCACATCCAACTTAGTAAAAAACTGCATGTGGTCCATTCTGCCAAAGAGGTCAATAACAGCCTCGGTTACGGGTACGGGTCGGGCTGTATCGCCACATTGACAGTGGATCGATAGTCACCGCATAAGCGGACAGACCCATCGCACAAGCACCAAAGGTGTAGCCCATCGGCTGAACTCAGTAGGTGTAAATACCCCTTGATCAATAAGTCTGTGACGATCCGATATTCGGGGAAATTACCAAGTGATAATAACCTCGAAATACCGACTAAATCACTAACAACTACGCGAGATTCGGAAGTGATAACTTGGTGTGTAGAAATTGTACGGAAACTTGAGGGAAATATACACATAACTTATCAAAACATAACAATATGACTTTATTAACAGAGCACTGACTAAAATTGCTTATACAAATCTAAAGCCAGGAATAATATGCTATCGAACAGAATATAAGAATATAAATATTTGAGGGTGAATCTGGGTTATGTGTAGGCCTGGAATTCCAGCTGTTATTCCTGGTTGGTCTGAAGTGGTTCTAACAGGATTAGGACGGAAGATCGATCCGACTAACGGTTGACTTGGAACTGAATTCGTCACAAGGTTTGGGCTGACATTGCCGAGTGACAATGTGTCCCAGACAGATGACGGTCGATACTCTAGCTATTTGACTAGAGTGTCGCTAACAAGACAATACGATAACATAAATACCGTAAACGAGAGTTAAGTGGGGTGTCGCGTGGGTCAAGTGACCCACTTGGCCTTCATCCGTATAGTGTCAAATGTGTTTGTCTGTGTCAGAGTTATATTGGTCAGATTAAAAGACGTGTATGACCTCAGTCGTCGCTTGCGTCTATAAACTCAATTCTATCTATCTATCATCCGTATAGTCTGGCACTCCGCATCGCGACTAACACGTTAATAGATAATTATCCAACCCAAATGAGAATGGTCACGATAACTGGCACGTCCAGATCAATCATCACCACTCTCCGATGTGTCACAACATCATGTCATCATTACTTTTGTATTCGCGGTACATAGGCCTTCATAACATAAATGCTATGACTCACTACGGTCTTTACGGTTGTTGCACCTGCCGGTTCGAGAGTCTTAAAAGCGTTCTGAAACCACGTCAACTAGGTAAATCTGAACATAATATTAATATATCTTTAAGGGTAATCTGGGGGGAGAAAACTTCCAAGCCCAGCCTCCTTGTGGCCTCCCCTGGGTACTCAGTTGCAGCACTTTGTTTTTCCGCTGCAGTGGTGCTAATGGGTCCTCTGGTTATCTATATCTCCTTTTTTTGCTCCGCTTTCTCTTCTGTGGCTTTTGTCTCTGTTTTTGATCATTTTTTGATAATGTAATGCTGCATTCCATTCTGCAATGGGATGTATGAATGTAGTGTTTATCAATGGTCAAATGTGTTTGTTATGTCAGATTTATATTGGTCAGATTAAAAGACGTGTATGACCTTAGTCGTCGCTTGCATCTATAAACTCAATTCTATCTATCTATCTATATTAAGGGTAATCTGGAACCAAATAGAGCTCTGCGAGCCCTTTTATAGTGGTCGCTCACTTGGTGGTCAGCCTGTGTCCAATTGAACATCAGTATGACCATTGGAGGCGGGCACTATAAGCTTAACTATGACATGCAGGGAGTTGGGCCAATCGGTACAACTTCCTGCCAGAGTCCAAGTGAACTCTGCTTGACCAGGGTCAAGGGTCACCTAAACAAACTAGAAAATAGGTCGCAGGTGCGACTAATCTCCAAGCTACACAAGAGAAGAGTAAGTGTTGTAGGGAATTCCTTACAACACTTTTCCTAAATGATAATTACTTTTACAAGTGATTTCTGTCCAATGTATAAATAATAATGTGAAATATTATTATTTATCATAATTCGATAAATATACACTCTTTTATGAATTATTTACTTGTCAAACTTTTCTTAGTTATTTTTTAAACTCAAAAGTGAGAATAATCAATAGCTGGAGTTTGAGTTTGGTGCGGACAACCTGTCAGCGCCATCTAGTGGCAGAATAATAAGTAGTTTCCGATTTTGGATCGTCACAAGTCTTTGAATCTCATCGTCAACTCTGGTCTGCAGTGTAAACAGTACTGGACGCGGTCTAAAAAAACGAGGTTCCGCGTGCTTGCGCACCTTCAGATCAACAGGCGAACCGGTGTATAATCCTATCAACTGCGCCAAATGTTGTGTCCTCGTGGTAAGTGTATTAATGCGAATGACCCATCGCTACAACTCATGAGTTGCAGTTCATTTGGGAAGTAAAAAGAGAGAAAATGGAACGACCGAAACTGGTGACTGTTTTTACTCAAGTGTTAACTGTCATTGTATGCGTGCTTACATTATTGCGCGTGTATGTTACGCATGAACACATCACAAACACAAAAACGAGACATATTTATTGTAACAGGGAAAAACTCTTGGCAACAGAAATGTTTCTCCTTCCTTCATCGAACATGGAGGGACGAGAAACCCACGCTTCCGTCTCTTTCGAGAAGGAACGACAAAGAAAAAGGAAAATACAAAAAACAATTTCAAACTTAAATTACTTTTGAAAAACAACATTTGTGTTTTCTCACTCGAAAATCAAAAAATTCGAATTTGGTTGAACAAAATCGAGACGAAAAGACAAGACAGTATTTCTTTCCTGTCAACGAAAAACATATTCGCAAATTATGTGAATCAAAAAAAAAACAACATGAAACATTTTTTCACACAAAAAATATGTTGCAAGAAAAAAAAAAAAGGTTTTTTTGCTCGCAACATCCTGGCGACAGCCAAAAAGAAACACTTAATAAACACTCAAACACGGAAATACGAAAAATACTCGAATCAGAATATTAATCGAAAAATTGACAGCAAACAAAATATTAAAAACACGCACTTTGAAAAACACTCGAAATTTAGAGTATTAATTGCAAAAAGAGAAACGGGTAGCTAAAATAAAATCATAAGACACATCTTAAAAATTAGCTTAAATGGAAATCACAAAAAAACAAAAACTAACTCTCTTACTCTTCCAGATCATGGAAACCACGATCATTTCTCCGAGGGCGCTGTCTACTGACAGTGACCACGAGGAGAGGGCGTTTACACACAAAATCTAGCCGAGATAAGATGCGCACTAAACGTGGAAAAATTGCAATACAAACTATAAAGAAAAGAGACCTGATTCTCAAATCATGACAATATTTAATGATAGTCTTAACATGGGATAACAAATATACCAAGGAACAAGAGAAGAGAACAAGGACAAGAGAAGAGTAAGTGTTGTAGGGAATTCCTTACAACACTTTTCCTAAACGATAATTACTTTTACAAGTGATTTCCGTCCAATGTATAAATAATAATGTGAAATATTATTATTTATCATAATTCGATAAATATACACTCTTTTATGAATTATTTACTTGTCAAACTTTTCTTAGTTATTTTTTAAACTCAAAAGTGAGAATAATCAATAGCTGGAGTTTATCACATACATATGTGATAATAATTAATACTGACATTAGGGGCTAATTACTGAATATAATGAGTAATACGAATATACGAGACTTCTAGGTTTCTAGCTTCCGTTCCTGGTATCCTAAGTGGTTCTAAAGAAAAGGGAATCCATCAATCCGTCCGACGGTTGACTTTCTTAGTCGTCACAAGGTTTGGGCTGACCGGGTCACGTGACACGGTTCCCAGACAGACAACAACCGGGGATAGTGATTTCACCGTATCAGTCGGTAACAAGACATAACGATACTATAAATACCGGAAAATGAGCATAGATGAGTGTTACTTGGCGATCAGCATCGCCTGAGTCGAAGATCGACGTTCTGCATCGTAACATACGTTCAGGAATCCTTATTACATAGATAGATAGATAGATAGAATTGAGTTTATAGACGCAAGCGACGACTGAGGTCATACACGTCTTTTAATCTGACCAATATAAATCTGACATAAACAAACACATTTGACCATTGATGTACACTACATTCATACATCCCATTGCAGAATGGAATGCAGCATTACATTATCATAAAAATGATCAAAAACAGAGACAAAAGCCACAGAAGAGAAAGCGGAGCAAAAAAAGGAGATATAGATAACCAGAGGACCCATTAGCACCACTGCAGTGGAAAAACAAAGTGCTGCAATAGAGTACCTAGGGGAGGCCACAAGAAGACTGGGCTTGGAAGTTTTCTCTCCCATCATTATTACAACCGAGTATAGAATGGTCAATAACTGTCTGTCCCACTAAGACCACCCACCGATGTGTCATTATATGTGCTTAGGTTGAAGTGTATATTCGCGGTACATAAGCTTCCGTGACATAAATGCCACGACTACTACAGTCTTTACGGTTTTCCACCAGCCGGCTCACAGCAACAAAGCTATTTGTATCACATAAATGCAAGTAACGGTCAGCAACATATAAATATATCTTTAAGTGAACTTTAGGGGCGCTTGAACCAAGCTCTGGATGCTCTTATATAGTGGACACTCCATAGGAGGTCGGACTGAGATCCAATCGGACATCAATACGACCGGCAGGGGTGGTCACTATATGATGACAGGCGACACAGTGGGACATTGGACCAATCGGGACAACTTCCCACTAAACTCAAGTGAGTCATTCAACTGTGGGAGGTGGGAGGTCAGAGATCGTTACTACGTCGGGAAATGGATCGCAGGTGTGAACAATTTCCCCTATGTATACAAAGTAGAATAAGTATCGTGGTCAACTGACCATTTCGGAATATCATAATTTTTCGTTTTTTGTACATTTGATGTCAAAAAGTTTTTACCAGTGTACTTTTCCAATTCAGTTGATTCAGTCGCGTTGATTAGGAATTGAAGCCTACATATGAAGCCATTTGAATTTGTCAAATGAAATTTGTGATTTGTGATTATTGTATTTTTTCGGTTTGTAAGTGTGAATGAGAAGCAGTGACGTCACAAGCGCTGAGATGACGCACGAGAGTAACGAACGACCACATTGAGAAAAAGGATATGAACGAACACGTTGGAGATAAAAAAGGGATAGAGTTCAAGCAACGGAATCAGCTGGAATTTGACTGTGATACTTATGCATAACCTGTGTGACGGTCTAAACTATGGAACCAACATGGTTGCCATGGTGCCAACTTAAACAAGATGGCGGACAAATCAAACTCTAACATCTCGGCTAACATTGGGGGCTGCTTAGCCACCCACTGAACAATGACTTCGTACTCAAGCAACAAATAGATTAAACATGACTGTAAATACAAGTGAAATAAAAGGGACAACAATATTCTCAAAACATAACATAACTTTATTCTGGCGCAATAAAGTGAGGGAATAAACCATGGTGGTGGAATAAACTATATAAATATTAACGCGCTATAACAATATAAGGGCTGTTCAGCCCTTAACCCTAGCAATTATACACATGACTAATGGTCAGCCAGACCGTAACAAAGGGTGAGTGGCGCGTGCCTAAGGCTAAATGGCCACTCACAAAAGATAAACAAACATATACTCAAGTAATTTGCACGCCTTTCCTAAATAGGGTCCTTGGTTGCACTGGTCCTTTTAAGTGTTGCTACTTAAATTGCCGTTACTAACTGTAAAATAATAATGGGTTAAAACAGTGAAGAAGGTGGTCCTCTCAGCTCATCAACAGTAAGGGACCAAGTATGAAAGATAGTGAAAAGAGCAGTCAGAGATAGAAAAACAGTGTTTGTGCACAGCACGGAACAGAAGACAGTTAACCTTTGGCCCTAGAGCGGCCAGAAGCTGGAAAGTGAGCGAGGCAGGCACTCTCAGAGGAACCCACCAATGGTCACTAACAGGAACAATACAATAGAGTCCCCACACAGGACATGGGTGGCGGGAAGTCAGCAAACTTCCGCCTGGCATGGTCTAGCCATGCCCAATATTGCCACAAGTACGGATGTGGCACATGGGTGTCAGTCCAAGGGGCTCAAGTCAAGTAAGTATGTTTCAAATATCAATATCAAGTCAAGAGCGGTGCTGCAAGGATTTGCAGCACCTTAAATACCTGTTGAAACAATACAGTGGTTGATCAACCACTTAGAGTGCATCACTTAGTATGCACACCAATGAGGGGGTTTCTTAAAGTAGAGGGAGGGTCCAATGACTCCCAGGTGAGGGGTGACGACTCATATCGTCATCACTTGCGGGTTTTTAAAGCAGATGCCATCTATTGGCAAACTTTGCACTAGTTGTAATTGGGAGCATTAGCCTCGAACGAGGTTCTAATATATTCGGTTCGTATGAAACGTCACACCTGTGATATTTTTGTGTGACTTTTATTCATCAATCAGTGTTAATCTTTATTCTCATCTGTAAGTGGAACTAATTAAACTTTGTTCAGAAAAACTTGTGCTCATCACCTTCCGATACCAACAGGTTTATTGTATTTTTAGTAAAATATTTAAATGTTTTTTGTTGTTGTTAGTAATAGAATTTTGAAATTAAAATTAATTTTCTTTAATTATAATCTTTATTCATTTTTTTCCAAGGAATTCTATAATATGGGAATCGGTTCGGCACTGTGGTTAAATGATGGAATTTGGCAAAATTCAAACCAAATTTAAATATTTGGGCCATTCAAAATTTTTTAATAAAATACGGTAGTCAAGTCGTTGGTTTCTTTTCCGTTTCTGTCTTGAAATGTACATAAATTTAATAGAAAAATCCTCTTTTGTAATATTAATATGGTACTATAAAATATTATTTAATTATTTAATTTTCTTTTGTATTGTGTCAGGCCCGCTAGCTCTACGAGGCTCGAAGGCGCAGCTCCTCAATATTATGCGCAGTCGCGTGCGCACATTTATCGTGATCGCACTAGCGGATGGGACATGCGCAATGATCCCGCACAACGAGAACGGCGTCGTCGTTTGCTGCTTCTTTGTAGTTCGTAATCTGTTTGTAATTTGGGTTTTTCAGTTGTATTGTAGTGGTAATGTTACAGTTCAAAATGTGCTTATTAGCCTGATGTTATTTCACACACGAAATGTTCTATTAATTGCAAATTTTCAATTCGATTTTCTCTACATTGTGCTTTGTCCGCGCCATTTTCGATCATCGTGCTTGCAGGTTTTTGTATCGTCATGCAGCTTAAATATTGATTTGGAGTTTACATGGCGTATTTTTTATTATTATTTTATTATTCTATTTTGGTATTTTATTTGATTTAACCGTTATTATTTGATTGGGGGTATAAAATCCAATTCTCTACCTCCCCTGGATAAGCTGTTAATTCGATTAATCTCGGCCGAACCAGAAGAGAGCTCTGGTTCATTTTTCTTTCGTGTGGTTTTGATTTTGAATCCATTTTTTATTTGATTATTTGTGTAGCGAAAGACCGCATTCTTTAATGAGTGTGTGGCATTTACAAGTCTGTATTGTAAGACCGCATTCCTAAATGAACGTGGCAATTACATTTTTCAGTATTTTATCTTAAAAAATTATTTTAAAAGATTTCTGTTGGCATTTCGTACCTCCAGTTTGTGTTGTTGGATTAATTTTTCGGTTGATGTTATAATCTGTTTGTTCTAAATGTAACTTCCGGTTTCTCCAATTTCCAACCTCTGAAAAAGGTTTTTCGTGGTTTCAAAAAAACTGCACACATGTGTACATTTTTGAGTTTCTATCAAATTCCTGATAAACAGCTTGATTGTGCTTAGTGAAAATATTTTTTTATTATTTAAAAATATGAAGCACATCAAATATTCCACATTAATGAGTATAAATTTGGGCGTATGATGACAACTATGTGTGGCCGCATAACCCTGATTCGATGGCTGTGTCGTGGGTTGGTTATTATTTCTTCTTCTTCATTGCTGAAAGCTCCGTTTTCACTTTTCAGCCATGGTGTTTGAAATGAATATTGGAAGACTAGGGGTTGGCTTTTGTGTATGATGATACTCTAATCCTTGGAACACTAAGCTCACTATTTATTCGGATGTATAGTTTTAAATCAATTTTAAATATTTTTTATTTTAAATAAAGCTTAATCCAAGAGAATCCCTTTGAATTTACTATAACCTAAACAACAAAATCCCATATACTGCGAGGGGAGAAAATTTCCAAAGTTAAATTTAAAAATTGTCAAAAAAATAAAATGTTTATTTTAAAAAAAATCAATCAGTTTGATATCTATTTATCTAACAAGTAGGTATATTTAAACCACAGATTATAATCTGTGTTTAAACACTCTTACTGTAAAATGGATGAAATTGATAACCATTTAACCATACTGTGTGTTAATGAGTAAATACAGGTTGGCCCAAAATAGTAAGACCATTTTAAAATTCTTGAAATAAATTATTGGTGGTGAAAAATTTGCAAAACCAAAAAAAAATGTAAAGTAAAAAAAATTATATGACATTTAAATTAGTTTTGTTTCTGACTTTAATTTTGTCTGTTTTATTTTTCAACTAGAAAAACCTTGACTAATGTCCAAAGAAGAGTTTTTTTGCATACTTTCTCTTGAAGGAAATCTTTGTTTTACTGTTGGATCATGTTACCAGCGATGTGCTGGAGGTTAAACAGATTTCTACACTTTGTTACTAACTTGAAAAATCACTTAACTATTAATACATGTCTGTTATTGCAAAACAAATTCATTGTCAAGTTCCATACGCTTTGAATTTACTTTTTTGCCTTTCATATTTGGCTGGATGCCTGTAAAAAATCTTTTTTGCTTATTATAGGGGTTAGAAATAGCTCTTTTTGATCACTCTGGTGTGAAAGTCTCATAAATTCTTCACTGGCGGCGGGGGAGAAAACTTCCAAGCCCAGCCTCCTCGTGGCCTCCCCTGGGCACTCCACTGTGGCACTTTGTTTCACTGCTGCAGTGGTGCTAATGGGTCCTCTGGTTATCTATCTTTCCTTCTATTTTTGCTCCGCTTTCTCTTCTGTGGCTTTTGTCTCTGTTTTTGACCATTTTTTTTGATTATGTAATGCTGCATTCCATTCTGCAAAGGAATGTACGAATGTAGTGTTTATCAATGGTCAAATGTGTTTCTCTGTGTCAGATTTATATTGGTCAGATTTAGTATGTCAGTTTAAGTATGTAAGATTAAAAGACGTGTATGGCCTAAGTCGCCGCTTGCGTCTATAAACTCAATTCTATCTATCTATCTATGGCCATAGTAGCCCCTTACGCCGGTAAACCCTATTCTCTCTCTCTCTAGTTCTAGTATTTTTTGGTGATGATTTTAAGCGAGTAGTTAAAAAATGATTTAAATTTATTGGCCAATGGATTTTCTTTTGGTAATTCCTTACTGTTGTTTAGTTGTTTTACCGGAAATTATAATAGAGAAATTATTTTGGCATTTTTAGTTGTTTGGTGTTTCATGCTAAATTGAGTCAGTCATAAAAAACTGCGGTGACATCTAAATTAGAGTTAGCAGCACTTGTGTTTGGGTTTTTTTTAGCAGTTTTACAGTTCTAAACTTAGAATTTGGGTTTTCTCAGTTTAATTTGCGGTTAATATTGAATTCTGCTTAATTCAAAGCTTGTTTAGTCATTTTTTAAAATTATTATTTTAATTGATACTATTTGGATTGAATACATTTTGGTTTCAAAAATATTTCTAGAAATTTTTTAATAATTGTTGTGAAACTCGTTCCAAAAGCAATCATTGGTAAAACTGTTAGAACTGTTCGAATAAATGGGGTTGTTCGTGCAGTTATGTAATCAGTGTGCATCCCAGCCATAAGGGCAAGGCAACATGCTGAATATTGTAGTAAACCGAGTACAATGTGACCAAATTTTAAGTATTTAGGTGATATTGGACTCAATCGTTGGAATCTTGTGGCAAGTCCAGCCGCTACTTGAAAGCCTAATAGAACTCCTGCTATACCGCCAAATAAACTGTGTAGCGATTTAAAATGTGGTATTTTTGCCCTTTCTTTGGCCATTGCGACTGAGGTAAATCCGGTAAATATTAGCAGAAAACCGGTAATCTTGAATAATAAAAAAATTATTCATTTTTAATTTAGGTATTTAAAAAACAATACCGTAATATTACTTGCAGAATGGAATGTGTGTTTCTTTTAGTGTTTTGGCTCGTTCCATTTATTAATAATCTTCTGTTTGGGACCATTATTAAAACTCCTTCGTAGAGTATAATCATCGACTGAAAGTGAATAATGGAAGTGATATATTTAGTGATAAATGAAGTTACATCGTGAGAATATTTACCCCAATTGTCATAAATGTTGGGTGCCATGAAAATAATGCTGAGTAAATGAAAGAAATTGGAAAAATTTATGTATAGAAAATTGAATAATTTCCTTAATTTTACAAGACGTGAACAAAAATAAATTATAATTAAGTATAGGTAAACTTACAACTGCCTGGGTCTGTAATATAAATAAAGAATCCAATAACTGCGAGCATATATAAACGTATAAGAATCATTGCAAAGAGGAGATAAATTAAGCAATACGTCTGCTTAAACAGTTGTTACTTGACTAAAAGCAAAAGCAAAATCCATCATTGTCAAATGAGAAATGACATTAAGGGGGTTGCACATCCCACAGGTTACGCTAAATCTGGCCACTAGATGGTGCTACGGCTCTAACACTATTCTATACTAAATTTGTTTCCAGTGAAACACGCCTTTAATAATCAACCAATTTTAAATTTTTTTTAGCTCCATATGTTCACAAGAACTTTATCTACGTCTGAGTGTGGCTTAAATTTAAAAAAAAGTCATCAGGAAAGCTAAAAAAAATTATTTTCCATCATGCTATCACTCATTTTGACCCGAATTCTAAAATGCTTATTTTATTTCACATTTTTGCGATTAAGCTTTTATTTCCTATTAATATAACAATTTTAAATTTGATTTTCATAAAATAATTTTGAAAAAATGAAGTTTAATAAGTTTTTTATTTATATTTATATTTATGTTTTTTTACTTTTCGATTAAAAGGGGGGGAGAAAACTTCTAAGCCCAGCCTCCTTGTGGCTTTCCCTGGATACTCCATTGCAGCACTTTGTTTTTCTGCTGCAGTGGTGCTAATGGGTCCTCTGGTTATCTATCTCCTCTTTTTTTTGCTTTGCTCTCTCTTCTGTGGCTTTTGTCTCTGTTTTTGATCATTTTTTTGATAATGTAATGCTGCATTCCATTCTGCAATGGGATGTATGAATGTAGTGTTTGTCAATGGTCAAATGTGTTTGTTTATGTCAGATTTATATTGGTCAGATTAAAAGACGTGTATGACCTTAGTCGTCGCTTGCGTCTATAAACTCAATTCTATCTATCTATCTATCTATCGATTAAAAGGGGTAGATAGAATAGAGGAGGGGGAGAAAACTTCCAAGCTTAGCCTCCTTGTGTACTCCCCTGGGCACTCCACTGTGGCACTTTGTTTTTCCACTGCAGTGGTGCTAATGGGTCCTCTGGTTATCTGTCTTACCTTCTATTTTTGCTCCGCTTTCTCTTCTGTGGCTTTTGTCTCTGTTTTTGATCATTTCTTTGATAATGTAATACTGCATTCCATTCTGCAATGGAATGTACGAATGTAGTGTTTATCAATGGTCAAATGTGTTTGTCTGGGTCAGATTTATATTGGTAAGATTTAGTATGTCAGTTTCAGTATGTCAGATTAAAAGACATGTATGGCCTAAGTCGCCGCTTGCATCTATAAACTCAATTCTATCTATCTATCTAGAATAGAGGATTAAAAGCGGGAACTCTTTTCAAAAGGGGTGGAAAAATTTTTAATTTATAAGGGAAAAGCTGGGGTTTTGGACCCTATAGATGGCTGTATTATAGCAACCATTGGCCGCAATTGAGCAATGGAATGCGGCAGATTATTGTGCTTGTCCCCAGTTTTAGTTGGACGCCCACATGTTGGCTGCGATCAGTCGATTATGGCTGCATTCGAGCGACTAATCGCAGCCAACAGGGGGAGAAAACTTCCAAGCCCAGCCTCCTCGTGGCCTCCCCTGGGCACTCCACTGTGGCACTTTGTTTTTCCGCTGCAGTGGTGCTAATGGGTCCTCTGGTTATCTATCTTTCCTTCTTTTTTTGCTCTTCTTTCCCTTCTGTGCCTTCTGTCTTTGAGTTTTTGACCAATTCTTTGATAATGTAAGACTGCATTCCATTCTGCAATGGAGTGTGTGAATGTAGTGGTTATCATTGATCAAATGTGTTTGTCTGTGTCAGATTTATATTGGTCAGATTAAAAGACGTGTATGACCTCAGTCGTCGCTTACGTCTATAAACTCAATTCTATCTATCTATCATCATTTTTTTAAAATTATTTTATGAAAATCGAATTTAAAATTGTTATATTAGGTGGTTTGCGCACGTCACGTAAAATATTAATTACGAGATGCAAAAATTAAAAATAATTAAACAATTTTCGTATTTTTAATTATTTCGGAATTTAATTCCGAGTTTGTCGTCGTGGCATTTGCGCCACAAACAAACACAAATAAACGACAATAATGAAAATTAAGTTAGTGTTAGGGTTGTGTTTTGAGCGGATTTTTATTGTTCCAACTGCTTGGAACGTTGAATAAAAATTATATTTAGCTTGTAAATTGTCTATTCCATCTTGGCTGTGAGAATCCAGCTTAAAAATAGTTAAAATCGTAAAAAATAATGACAAAAAAATTTGACGGGACGTCTGCGAACATCGTGGCCGACGTAGGTGCGTGTTTCGCGGCCGGGATGTTCGCTGGTGTCGGCACCCGTGATTTGTCGTCATTTTCGCAATTCTTACCTATCTTTGTGCTGATTTCTCATGGAATCGTGTTAAAATGTGTAAATGATCTCCCCAACTACAAATTTGGCAGGTTTTACTTGCTAAAACCTTAGTTAGGAGTCGAGACATGCTCGCTCTATCATGTCCAAGATGGGAAATAAAAGCTTAATCACAAAAATGCGAAATAAAATAAGCATTTTAGAATTCGAGTCAAAATGAGTGATAGCATGATGGAAAATAATTTTTTTAGCTTTCCTGATGACTTTTTTAAAATTTGGGCCACATTCAGACGTAGATAAAGTTCTCGTGAACATATAAAAAATTAAAATTGGTTGGTTATTAAAGGCGTTTCACTGGAAACAAATTTAGTATAGAATAGTGTTAGAGCCGTAGCACCATCCAGTCGCCAGATTTTGCGTTTCATCATAATTCTGCAGTACAAAAATGGTCATTTGTGTTTTTTTATTTGTTAATTTAGTAATGTACATTTTGAAAGTAGTCCATGATTGGAGATTTTATTTCAGCACAAATTTCAGCACATCTTTTCTACAAGATTTTTAGCAAATTAATTTTTTTTGGTTCCGTTTGAAGAGATGTTAATGAACAATGTTAATAATTAGTTTGAGTTGTTTTTTATATTGTTTGGTAATTGCATTGTAGTACTAAAATTGTATTGCAGTATTTTGCTAGCAATCTACAGGAAGTATTTCCAAAAAAATAAAATGCAGCTGCTTTATTCAGAAAAGTTGACAATAATGACAGTTGGGATTTTCCTTGACTATATATTTTTTTTTATTTTCAATTTAAAAATAAGGTAAATAAAAGTTTTAATAATGTCAATTATACAGACACGTCAGATAAAAATAATTTAAATCAAAGTAATGGCATGTATTGAAAATTAGAATTTTTTGAAGTTAACAATAGGTGCGTTCAATTTCATTTAGAGAAATTAACTTAGCTGACTTAACTGCCGAGTTGACTTAAACTCATCACATATGACGTTTAATATTTTATAAGAACGTAAAAATTATTGAATAATAGGATAGTAAAATAAATCTAAACAAATGCCATCTGGCTTCACTTTTATGTCAGTCTTTTGTACATAGTATGATCATATAAGCAATGCGTGGTTTCTATGGTTTCAAACAAACAATACAGAAGATAAAAGACAGATGTTTACATTATAAAAATAGCATTTTGAGGAAATATTACCCATTATAAATTTTCCCCGAAAGGTTGTTCATAAATTTTCATTTTCACCTGTGCAAAAAATATCCTCAAGTGATAACAAAGACAAATTCAAAAAATCCATTCAAACAATCATTACGTAATAAATTTTTAAAACACTTACTTTGGTTTTAAAACCATTGATAAAAGTCTATTTAAAAGTCTCGGTGAAGAAGTTCCAAATGCAATCATAGGTAACGAGATTAGAATGATTTGAATAAGCGGTGTAGTTTTTATGGTCATGTAATCGGTACTAATGCCAGTGATAAAAGCGAGACAAGTAAAAAGATACTGAAATACTCCGCAGAGTGCATGACCAAACTTCATATTTTTCGGTGTCACCGGACTTAATTTTTGAAATCTAGTGGCCAAACCACCCAGTCCTTGAAACAATGTAAATCCACCTGCACAAGCGCCCAATGTAGAATGCAGTGACGCGAAGTGAGTTATGTTATGCTGAAACTTAGCCATAGTCACTATGGTAAAACCCCAGAATATTCCATAGGCCCCAAGTAACTGTTGAAGAAAAATTATATTTAGTTTCTGTAAAATCAATCACACTGTTTTATTTACATTTACGAATGAATGAGTATTTCGTTTTGTTTCGTGACTTTTCCCATCTAATAAGCCATTTTTGGGGGAGAACAGTCCAATACCTTCGTATATCATCAACATACACTGAAAAAATTGATATTTAGATAAAAATAATGAAAATTAAAATTAAATTTCAAATATTACCACAAATGTCATAACTGTTGGATGCCATGAGAACAATGCTGTATAAAAAGATCAGATTTAGATTATCTTCTCTTATGAATGATCTTATCTTATAATAATAATAATATAATAGATGAATATAATAGAAACTTACAACTGCCTGGACGAACTATATTAACAATTAAACCCATAACTAAATACATATATATCCGTAAACCAGCCATAATTTTTGTAAAAAAAATCTTTTACCCTCTAAACTCGGTCTACACGACCTGCCGTCTGCTTGTCCTATGCAATCGTGCAATCGTTGTTTGCTATTTGCTGTGTTACAACATGTGTTGTTATGCGCACCGTATGACTTCCGTACGTAACACGCATCCTAATTGGTCAGAGATTACTGACCACTTGTATATAGTCTTTTCCTTATTTTTAATAAAACATTTGTTTAGTCAATCATTGGTCTGATTAGTCATTCATTCATTCCTGATAATACATGGTGGCAAACCGATTTAAAATATTCAAAACCAGTTTTTCATTAAGCATTATTAGTATTATTTCGATGGATTCGATTCAAACAATCAGTAAAATTATTATTACGATGGCGAATATTTCAATCCGTGTACCTTTTGGCCAATTCATTTTCATTTTGATTTTTTTTTAAAAAATTAAATCTAAGCCATTTTTTAATTTTCGTATTTTTTTTAAATGAAAAAATACAATATTCTTTTTTTGCTTTTCTTTTTCTCTTATCTTCTAAATAAAAATTACAATTGGAAAATAGAAAAATGACCATTTCTATTTTCGATTTTGCTTCAATTTAAAAACAAAAAAAATTTGAAAAATTTGAAAAATTAATCAAATTTCATTTTTTCGTTTTTAAATAAAGCAAAATCGAAAATGAAAAATAGACTATTTTTCATTTCCATTTCTTTGGATAGAAAATTAAAAAATGAAAAATGAAGAAATGTTCATTTTCCATTTTTCATTTTCTGTAGATTAAAAAGGGAAAATATAGAATTTAAAAAATGACCATTTTTATTTTTCATTTCTATTTTCTAAAAGAAAAATATAGAATTAAAAAAATTGCATTTTTTATTTTCATTTTCATTTTCAAAAAAAAAAATGCGAGGGGTCCGACATTTGTCCAAATCTCTGACAAGGGGGTTCCGAATCCACATCCGAATCTTTCCAAATCCCACTAGAATCTTCCGAATCTTAACTGAATCTTCGAATCCCATATCACAAAATATTACACAAACAACAATACTGCAGAATTTTAATAAAGCTTAAAAAAATTAAAATTTTGAGAAAAGTTTTATTTTTGAGATTGTTTGTGACTCGGTTTGTAATGGATGGAATCCTTTCCTAAATCTTTCCGAATCCTATCCGCATCCCATTTGAATCCTCCGAATCTATACGAATCTTTCGAATCCAAAACCGAATCCCTAAAATATCTGAAAGATTCGAATCTGACATGCAGATTTTGATTGTCGGACCCCTCGAATCTGAGAATGGCTCCAACCCAGGTAACACGCGAATGTTGCTGCAATGTTCCAAATGTCACCTGAATGTTGGCAATGTTTACGATATTTTCGCAACATTTCTACAACGTTTCTACAACGTTGCTTATGTTAAATGAATGTTGACATTTTCCAATGTCGGTATCAAGTTTGATGTCACTGCTGCAGCAGTGTTGTGCCAACGTTGGCAATAAACATTGAAACAAACATGAATTTTTGATATATGTCAATGTTACTTAAAATGTTGCTGCAATGTTGGCAACAAACATTTGATCAACAATCAACTTAGATTTCCAGAGAACCAAACCACAGAGCATGAAACTTCCTCACCAGATCAGGCCCCATTTACAAAGGGATTGATGAGGGAGTTGGAGCCATTTTTCAGATTTGAGGGGTCCGACAATCAAAATCTGCATGTCAGAGATTCAAATCTTTCAGATATTTTAGGGATTCGGCTTTGGATTCGAAAGATTCGTATAGATTCGGAAGATTCAAATGGGATTCGGATAGGATGCAGAAAGATTCAGGAAAGGATTGCATACATTACAAACCGAGTCACAAACAATCTCAAAAATAATACTTTCGGAAATTCAGTTAAGATTCGGAAGATTCTAGTGGGATTCGGAAAGATTCGGGCATTTTTTGTCAAATTTTGTTATACAAGAGTCGAAGATTCGGTTGAGATTCGGAAGATTCTTGTGGGATTTGGAAAGATTCGGATGTGGATTCGGAACCCCCTTTGTCAGAGATTAGGACAAATGTCGGACCCCTCGCATTTTTCCTTTTTTGAAAATGAAAATGAAAAATAAAAAATGGTTATTTTTTTAATTTTTATATTTTTCCTTTTTGAAAATGAAAATAAAAAATGAAAAATGAAAAATGGTCATTTTTAATTTCTATATTTTCTCTTTTTTAATCTACAGAAAATGAAAAATGGAAAATGGACATTTCTTCATTTTTCATTTTCTAATTTTTAAAACCAAGGAAAAAGGAAAATGAAAAATAGTCTATTTTTCATTTTCTATTTTTTTCATTTTTCATTCGATGAAAAATGAAAAATGAAAAATTGGTTAATTTTTCAATTTTCAATTTTTTCGGTTTTAAATTGAAGCAAAATCGAAAATAGAAAATGGTTATTTTTATATTTTCTATTTGCAATTTTTATTTAGCAGATAAGAGAAAAAGAAAAGCAAAAAAAAAGAATATTGTATTTTTTAATTTTAAAAAAAAAATACGAAATTAAAAAATAGGGCGCGGCCCAGATTTGCGCGGCCCAAATTTGCGCCATTATTTAAAAAGTTTTTTAATTTGCGCCGTCCCTAATTTGCGCTATCCCTAATTTGGCGCGTGAAACATACGTGATATAAACAATATGATATGAAATGATATATATTATATATAAACTGTATATATCATATCATACCATATCAAATATATCAATATATCAATATATCAAATCAATCATGTCGAAATTAACAAAAATTCCATCGCATTCAAAAATCGACTGCCGTCAATGGTATGATGTAAAGTTACTTTATTTATCGCGAAGACAAACTTTGTTCTGCCGATTCAAACATTATGTTTATGCGTTGCATTGTTTCAAAGTGTTACTGCCGTGGTAGGCTTAATTTGTTGACGCATGAGTTCTAATTGCCCACCCAGCACAGGCATGGAAGTACTGCCTTTGATGTAAATTTCAAATTATTTTCATACGAACTGGTAACGAATTGTCGCAAATTGAACCCAGCAGCAGCAAGAAAACCAGAGTATAACAAACTATGCATTAAGTACCCTGACGTGGCATTGCAACGGCCGTT
>JH430681.1:30734-47938 GCA_000239455.1 Strigamia maritima | reverse complement strand
ATTCGTCAACTAATTTGGTTGATTTAACTGTATATTTCGAGAGTTTGGAATGTTCCAATGTGGCAAACCCACTTACCGTAAAATGGGATGAATAGGTACGGTTTTGACGGTTTTTGAGCTATAACTAATTTAAAAAATTACTTGTGGTACTCATTTTTTTTAAAGGTATATTTTATTTCACTCTACATATTTACCAAGGGAAATATTTTTCCTGTAAATCTTTACACTGTTTTTAAAAATTCGAAAAATGTCCCTATTCAACTCGTAGGTTGGGGTGAAAAGAAACAGGTATCATTTTCAATGCAAGATCCTATATGTCAGTTCTGGAGGGGATTAGAGAACTTAAAAAAGTTTTTAAAAAATGAAAATGACATAAAACTTTATTTTTCAGTTTAAAAAACATGGAAAATGATTCAAAAATAATCTTCAGTTTTATTTCAATCACAGATAATTAATAGACAATGTGTAGTAGGTATGGTACGGTATGGGATTGTATGATTATTTTGGCCATTGTGAACAGTTAACATTAAATTTTAACAAATCATGACGTTCCTGCTGTCCCTATCCACCCCACTTCACATGGCTTTATTGCACTGTTACAAATTATTGCTAATAAAAAAAAACTAACAATCAAATTTAATAATCCTTTTAACACAATGTGTTTAAGTATTGTACTCACATATTGTTTGAGTATCAAGTCTGGCTGGGTTGTTGATTTTTAATTCTCTAAGCAAAGTTATGGAGCCTTACGTGATTTTGCTAAAAACATGGGTGCGGCAATTTTGTCTGGTGGAAATTTCAGGAAACATTTATGAATAATCTTAACATTCCAAATTATAGAGAAAAGCATGGACTTTATGATAAAAATTATTGGAATGAAATAATATATCAACTTTTAGAGATATAACACGATTTATAACTTTTTCATGTGACCGTCCCTATATTCACCTATTTACGGTACTTTTTACGAAAATGTAATTAAGTCTAACATTTCTACACACTTTAATCTCATGAATAACATATTTCATTTTTATTTCTGGATACATTGTCCCTTTAATCTAAAAAGTAAAATTCTAAATTTTTTATGTTAAAAAGTGAAAATTCTCAATTTTATATTCCAAAAATGAAAATTCACAATTTTATATTCCAAAAATGAAAATTCACAATTTTATATTCCAAAAGTGAACATTTTCAATTTTATATTCCAAAAGTGAGAATTCTCAGTTGTAATACCACAAGCGCTACTGTGATTGTCGAAATAAGCTTGTAACAATGAATTTTTTTACTCGGTAAAAATCACAAGTGCATCAAAAATTTCGACCTGAATAAATCACGAGTGCATCAAAAATTTCGACCTGAATAAATCACGAGTGCATCAAAAATTTCGATCTGAATAAATCACAAGTGCATCAAAAATTTCGACCTGAATAAATCACGAGTGCTCGCAGGGCACGAGTGGTTTATTCTGGTCGCAATTTTTAGATGCACGAGTTGTTTTACCAATGAGTAAAAAAATAAATGGTTGCAAGCTGTTTCAACAATCACTAATGCATAGTATTCGTGAAGAGTGTTATTCGTAAAGAGAATCTAACGAGAAAAACTAAACAATAAATAAATAAACAAACAAACAAATAAAAAATACAAAAACAACAACAACAACAACAACAAATATAACAAAATGTAAATTCCTATTGCGCCATCGCCATTTTTGAATTGGGTTGGGGTGGCTCGCTCTGACGGCTAATTGTTACAGAGGTGGATAAAACACAAAAATAATTTTAGATATTTTTTGTGCTAAATAATCATAACAATAGGCCCACCGACCAATGAGATTCGACCAGAAATTCGAATCCAACAAATCTGTTATTGCAAATTATTATATATATATATATATTATATTATTGCAAATTAAAGATGATTTTAAGATTGGTAAACTAAAACAACATATGTCATTACAGTTGATGCCATCTAAAATAGAAAATATTGTCAATTGCTATTTGCTATACAATACTATACTAAACTCTATTTAACAATTCGTGTACAAAACTCCCATTGGTTAATGGCCTATGCATTGTACTAAAAATATATATTGTGGTATCTTATTTTAATCTTCTAATTGAGCTGAGTAGCCAAAAAATGTGCATGCCATTGTTAACAAATGAAAACGATTATAAAATATTTTTAAAAATTATTTACATTTGGGTTTTCGTATTGTTGCGCACATGTTTTGGCTACGAAACAATAGGTGCATTCAATCCTGAAAAGGAAAAGTCACTTTTCCTTATCTGCCTCACGGTCATTGGATAGAATCCAATGACCGTGTCTGCCTTAGGGAAAAGTGACTCAATGAACACACTTAAATTGTTCATGCATTTTCATTTTCATTTGTATTTTTATTGTTTTATCTGTGGATAAAATTTTCTATTCTGGTCTATTCCAAAATGGTACCAAAGTCAAAAATGGTACCAAAGAAAAAAATGATACCAAAGTCAAAAATGGTACCAAAGAAAAAATGATACCAAAGTCAAAAATGGTTACAAAGTTGAAAATGGTACCAAAGTCAAAAATGGTATGAAAGTCAAAAATAGTACCAAAGTCAAAAATGGTACCAAAGTCAAAAATGGTACCAAAGTCAAAAATGGTACCAAAGTCAAAAATGGTACCAAAGTCAAAAATGGTACCAAAGTCAAAAATGGTACCAAAGTCAAAAATGTTACCAAAGTCAAAAATGTCAACTCCGAGATGGGCGTTACCCAGAACCGAGAAGAGCGTTAGAAGATCTACGAGTAGCAATCTGGATCCCTATTTCAACCTTCTTTATTCTGATGTACGGTATTGTTATTGCCTTTATTAATTAGTTTAGTTAATAAAGAAGTATAATCGTAAGCTGTGTGTTTTGATTATAATTATTCTGTGTGAATAGAGTTTAGCGTTGTGTGTGCTACGAAGAGCGCAAATTAGGCCTAATAACGCTTTATTAGTCCTAATACCCCAGTTTACCCTAGACAAGCTGGCAAGTCGTATAAGCCTAGTTACTAGCATCGGCAATCGTGCGACGAACCAAAACGGAACAACAAAGTAAGTTAGTGTTCAGTTTACCAGTAAATATCCATCTTAAATATCAGTACATACGAACTAGCGTCAACATTAGTAGGCCTAGTTTGGAGCGCAACAGCACCTAATGATTTTTCGACTCAGCTCGACTAGAGGATTAAATGAAGATACCACAATATATACTTTCAGTAGACTGCAAAAAAGTTCACTTTTCAGTTTCGTGCACGAATTGTTGGATAGAGTTTATATCTTTACAAGTTTTCATTACATTAAGGAAACTGACAGTACTCAACAGAAACAATCCTGACACATTGATCCCAACAGTGTCAGCATTAAAAGTTTGGCTGAAGAGTAAACAATTTACAAGAATAGACTGCAATCAAAAATAGTAAAAAACAATGCGACTTGACCATGGACATCACATAATGCTCACCTCTTGAGGCTCTTCAGTATCGTCACCGAAAATCATTAATTCAGAAATTTTTCCTTTCATTTTGCGTATCTATAATAAACATTTTGTATATTTAAATTAGAAAATCTACTTCTTAAAATACCTGGGAAAGCAATTCGGATGAATTATTGAAAATGACTATCACTAAAATGCTTATACGACTAACTTCGACCACATAATACAATGCACTAATGACTTCTGGAACATTTTTAAGTGATCGAATCCTCATGCAGAAAATGACAATCAATCCCACCAACCAGAAAAGAACAAGTGGCGAAAAATTCTCGCTTATCTGTTCTGCCAGACGCGACAAATATTGGTACCGACGACGAAACTTATTCAATTTCGCATTTGTTAATGCAGATGTCAATACAAATGATCGTTCAATTTCTTCATTCAAATTCTTAAAAGCCAATGACAGTAATTTACACATGTATGAGAAATAAAGTACTGTAATATCGAAAAAAATTTGCGTATATATAAAATAAAATATGTATTCAAGAAATACAAAAATACGCAATAGATGAGAATTAAATTCCGTGTAAATGAGCAAATTATATGCTATATACTTATGAATAATTCGAATATACACCATTACATCAATAAACAATAAAACATTAAATATCGCAAGAATGAATAAAACAATATAAATTTGACGTTGCATTCTTCTTTTAATAATTTCGGAACTTTTTATTGACAGGTCTAACAGGATCTTGTGCAAAGCAGAAAACTTTGCCTTCCGTCTTAGTAAAAAAACAGCATTGACAATCGACACTGTATTGAAAATAGTGGATGGAAAATACATAACAAGTATTTCGTATTGTGACCACCTTATAATCAATATGATGCGCCGAAGTGTAAACAATACAGTAAGCAAACGAGGTAACAGAACAATAACAAATTTCTTCCATTTTGAAAAAGAGTTTCCTTCATCGTCATAGTGAAGTTGTAATCCATACAACCAAAACAATCGTGACCATAATCGATTAAATTTACGAGTATATTCATCTCTTAATTGTGAATTTTCTTCAATATTTTTTGGCATAACATGCATCAGTGCCATCATTTATGATTTTTAAAACCAAAGTGATAGTGTTCGGCACAATATTTAAATTATGTAATCAATACTGTACGGTAGCTAATGATGCAAAAGCAAATATTGAGAAAAGATACATAGAATAATGTTTCTAATGGCCCATAATGTGTTTATATTTCCTGTCTGATCATTTATCATTTAAGTAACACCCTTTCAACTTCTACGATAGTTTAAACTATCGTAGAAGTTGAAAGGGTGTTACTTGTCTCTCCCGTGCATGCCGGGAGCGAATTAAAGATACTTTGGTTGTTGTCTTGTATTGATAAATGATCAGACAGAAAATTATTAATAGTTCGAATATAAACCATTTAGATCAATAAACAATGAAACATTAAATATCGCAAGAATGAATAAAACAATATAAATTTGACGTTGCATTCTTTTAATAATTTCAAAACTTTTTATTGCCAGCTCCAACAGGATCTTGTACAAAGCAGAAAACTTTGTCTCTCGTCTTAGTAAAAAACAGCAGTGATGCCTTGTGTTGTTCGGAATTTTGAGCCAATTGGATGATCTCCGCGTTCACTCATAGAAAAAATGTCGCTATTTTACTCCATTTCTGGAGTTAGGCATTGTCCTGTGGCCAACTCCATAATCATTGTAATGGTACTCCAAAACGAGAGTTTGGTGTGTGAAAAACTACATTTTTGAAGTAACAGTACTTTGAAATGGAATATCAAAACTCTGATTTTGAAGTATTATTACTCTTTTAAATGTGAGAGTTGGCCACGGGACAAAATGAAGTAAAATAGAAACATTTTTTCTATGAGTGTTCTTTCTGAACAATTGCGTCAGATAATTGATGCAGATTTCCTGCAACTCTACCGTTACTTTAACCAAACTTATGAGAAGAGCCGATTTGACTCTGACTTTATGCTGTCTGAGACTCGCAAGCGTGGCTTAAAGGAACAGATGCATTACCCGTGGGACCAGTCAAAACAATGGCTGAGTATATAGATAGAATTGAGTTTATAGACGCAAGCGGCAACTTAGGCCATACACGTCTTGCGATCGCTGAGAAAAGACTACGATCAGAAAAGACAACTACCAGACTACCCATTCTAATTCTGCAACCAACCGGATGCAATAGCTGCAGGCCCTATTGAGAAGAAAAAAGAAGGCATTGTCATCTTTTTTTTCTGGTGGTACACTCATAGAAAAAAAGGGGGCATTTTACTCCAATTGTGGAGTATGGCGCTTGTCCCACGGCTGACTCCATTTTTGAAGTAATAATACTCCCAATAGAAATGGTGCATTTTGTCTCCCTAAAGGAGTATTGTGCTGATACACCTATTTGGAGTATAAATTCAAATAATATTTTTACTCTTGTCAATCTAGTGATTTGAGTACACGTCTGGGGAGTAATAGTAAAACATTAGCGAAAGAAATACAATTACTCCAACAGAATAAAATTATATATTTATGGTGTAACAGGAGCTGAAAAAGAATAGTTCTACTCTTTGTAAACGTACTTATTATTATGAAAACAACGCGAGAACACATTGAAATAAGATTGGAAAATCAATGGCTATAATGTTCTCATAACATTCATACTTAGTGAAAAACAAAAGCCCAGACTCCATTGGAGCCCGGGCCGGGACTTGAACCCAGATCCCCCAATTGCTGGTTGGGTGTTTTACCATTAAGCTACTTGGAACTCCAACAGAATCTGAGACTGAATGTTATATATTCACCACTTCTCCACCTCATTCACCACTTGATATCAAGTGGTAAGTGATGTCAATTAAGAATAAAAATAATATATTCCTACTTATGAATACTCGTACGTAAAATAGTTATACTCCAACTTGTCTCTCTCTTATTTTATGGAGTAGATATACTCACACTTAGAATGGTTATACTCCTACTTTTCTACCCTCTGATTTGATGGAGAAGGAATACACCTATGTGGAATGGGTATACTCCTAATTGTCTACTCTCTTAGCTGATGGAGTAGGAATACTCAAATATGGAATAGTTACACTCTGACTTAAAGTAAAGCAATGTCATACTACCTGATGGTGTTAAATAGTCACTTGTTGAAGTAAATTTTTTCTCTCTCTTGTAGTAGTTTTGTTTCATTTACTCTTTAAGTACTAATATGCTTCCAAACACCAAAATTGGAGTAAAATGCCCTCTTTTTTTCTATGAGTGTATTCTCATAGATTACTATTTCCAATCCGAAAGTCCTCCTTAGACCATTGGTCATTGCTAAGGTCACAATGATGTCAGCCATAAAACATTGTCCTGCGTTGCAGAGAAGTCAAACCGATAAAGCTCCCCGATAGAAAAATCATATTGCGATCTCTATTGTCGTATAAAATATTTAATAAAATGATCGAAAAACAAATTGTTTTGTAATTTTATTTAATCCACTTCACACAGAAGAACCGATAATTAATCTACTACAGTGAACGCTCTCTAGATGGGACACCGTCGGGTCCGGAAAAAAGCGTCCTGTCTACAGAGTGTCCGGCCTTGTGGGTGACGTCCTGCAGACGGGACACAAGCCAAGTGTCCCGACTACAGAAATTTTTCCAAAAAATAAAAACTTAATGAAAAAGTGAAAAAGTAATGATTTTTGTGGGTGACGTCCTGTAGACGGGACACTTGGCTTGTGTCCCGCCTTCTAGAACGTCACCACAAAAATCATTACTTTTTCACTTTTTTTCATTAATTTTTTCAAAAAAAAATAATGTAAAAGTGTAAAAGTAATTTTTTTTACCAATCAGTGGATCTTGGCCAGTCTAGAGGGCGGGTATTGAATACACGGGAATGGGATCTAGTGTCCCTTGTCCGTATACAGGGCTGGCCCGTGTGCAGGGCGCATTTAGTATTGAAAATGATTGAAACGATTTGGCCAGGAATATGTGTCCCGTGTACAGGGCTGGCCCGTCTACAGTATGTCCCGTCTAGAGAGCGTTCACTGTATATCCAAATTGTTATTAAATCAACATTCCACACTTTCTTTAATCTCCCTAGTAGATACAGTCCACTTAGGGCGACCATCCAACTTCTTGCCGTCTGATGATAGTGTCAGTACCGGTAACCATGATAATGGTAATCCGTCACACGATATACCTTGATACAGGCAAGATAATAGAACGATATAATAAACTAATTTCCTTCACCATTCATCAAATAGTGATCTTCACTATTTTTTGGAAAAATTGGTATTATTTTACATAACCTGTAAAAGTGAATAATCATTGACAAAACAAGACTAAACTCTCATCCAACAATTTGTGCACGAAACTAAAAAGTGAACTTTTTTGCATTGTACTGAAAGTATATATGTGGTATCTTATTTTAATTTTCTAGTCAAGCTGAGTCGAAAAATCATTGTTGCGTAGCCAAAAAATGTGCGCAACAATACAAAAACCCAAATTTAAATAATTTTTTAAAATATTTTACAAGCATTTTCGTATGTTAACAATGGCATGCACATTTTTGGACTACAAAACAATGATTGCTCGACTCAACTCAACTAGAGGATTAAAATAAGATACCACAATATATACTTTCAGTACAATGCATAGGTCATTAACCAATGGGAATTTCATGCACGAATTGATAAATAGAGTTTGGATACATAGAATAATGGATTTACTTTGTGACCATAATGTGTTTATACATTTTCCCTGAATAATTATTCATCAAAAGGGTGCAAAAATATTGAAGAGAATCTAACTCGTGAAAACTATCGACGAGAGCGTATACGCGGATTCGTTGAATTCGAATTTTTGGTCGAATCTCATTGGTCGGCGCGCCTATTGTTTTGATTATTGAGCACCATGCAAAATATCCGAAAATAAATTTATGTTTTATCCACTTCTAAAACAATTCGCCGTCAGAGCGAGCCACTCCACCACAATCTCAAATGGCAATGGCGCGATGTTTGACCGGATTTCACGAGATTCCATGAGATTTTGCGAGATTTTACGAGATTTCACGAAATTTCGCGAGATTTTACAAAATTTTGCAAGATTTTACAAAATTCCACAGGATTTACATTTGCTCGGATATTTCGTTAAAATCCCGTGAATCTCGTGGAATCCCATAAAATCTCGCGGAATTTCGTAAAATCTCATAAAATCTCATCAAATCTCATAAAATCTCATCAAATCTCATCAAATCTCGTGACATTTTGTGGAATCCCATAAAATCTCGTGGAATCTCGTGGAATCCCATTAAATTCCGTGGAATCTCGCAAAATCTCATAAAGTCCTTTGAGAAATATAAATATAGATTTGTTGTTGTTGTAGTTTTTCTCGTTAGATTCTCTTCCCGAATACCACTCACGCTAGTGATTGTCCAAACAGCTTGCAACCATTCATTTTTTTACTCATTGGTAAAACCACTCGTGCATCTAAAAATTGCGACCAGAATAAACCACTCGTGCATCTAAAAATTGCGACCAGAATAAACCACTCGTGCATCTAAAAATTGCGACCAGAATAAACCACTCGTGCCCTGCATTTTGATGCACTCGTGATTTCTACGAGTAAAAAAATTCATTGTTACAAGCTTATTTCGACAATCACACTAGCGCTTGTGGTATTACAACCGAGAATATCATTTTAAATGTGTTGTATTCAGTTAATCGTGTTTTTCTTTAAGTTGTGCAAACATTTATTTTGTTTGGCAACAAACATTTTCTTTTCTACATCCAATAATAAAATTATCACATAGCTTAAAGTACTCACAAAACTATCTCAATTTCAAAGAATGAAGTTTGTATATTCCAAATATATTAAAAATTATTTTAAGATTGGTAAACTGAAACAACGTATGTCATTACAGTTGACGCCATCTAAAATAGAAAATATTGTCAATTGTTGTACAATACTATACGGTACTATATATCTATTACATTAAGGAAACTGACAGTACTCAATAGAAACAATCCCGACACACTGATCCCAACAGTGTCAGCATTAAGAGTTTGGCTGAAGAGTAAACAATTCATAGAAATACGCTACAAGCAAAAATAGTAAAAAAACAATGCGACTCGACCATGGACATCACACAATTCTTACCATTTGGTGCCCTTCAGTTTCGTCTTCATCGAAAATCATTATTTCGGAAACTTTTCCTTTCATAATGTTTATCTATAATAAACATTTTGTATATTTAAAATTGCTTGAATTCTTCTAAAAATCATTAAATCATTATTAAAATCATTAAACAGCTTAAACGACTAACTTCGAATCCATAATGCAATGCAGTAAGGATTTCTGGAACATTTTTAAGTGATCGAATCCTCACGCAGAAAATGACAATCATTCCCACCAACCAGAAAAGAACAAGTGGCGAAAAATTCTCGCTTATCTGTTCTGCCAGATGCGACAAATGTCGGTATTGACGACGAAACTTATTCAATTTCGCATTTGTTAATATAGATGTCGAACCAAATGATCGTTCCATTTCTTCATTCAAGTTCTTAAAAGCTAATGACAGTAATTTACACATGTATGAGAAATACAGTACTGTAATATCCAAAAAAAATTGCGTATATATAATATAAAATATGTATTCAAAAAATACAAAAATACGCAATAGATGAAAATTAAATTCCGTGTAAATGGGCAAATAATATGCTATATGGTTATCAGTAAGTGCAATATAAGTCATCGTATCAATAAGCAATAAAACATTAAACAACACAAGAATGAATAAAACAATATAAATTTGACTTTGTATTCTTTTAATATTTTCAGAACATTTCATTGCCACTTCCAACAGGATCTTGTACAAAGCAGTAAATTTTGTCTCCCGTCTTAGTAAAAAAACAGCATTTCTAATTGACACCGTATTGAAAATAATAATTGGAAAATACGCGACAAGCATTTCGTACTGTGGCCACCTTATCATCACCATAATGTACCGAAGGATAAACAATACAGTAAGGAAATGGAGTAACAGAACGGTAACAGATTTCTTCCATTTTGAAAAAGAGTTTCTCTCATCGTCATAGTGAAGTTGTAATCCATACAACCAAAACAATCGTAACCAGCATAATCGATTAAATTTACGAGTATATTCATCTCTTAATTGTGAATTTTTTTCAATATTTTTTGGTATAACAGGGATCAGTGCCATCATTTATGATTTTCAAAACCAAAGTGAAAGTGTCCGGCACATTATTTAAACTAGCAAGTTACCCGTTACTACGTAACTTGAAAACTTCTCAAACACCCACACCCGTGATTTCCTGTGAAATCCTGTTTAACCTGTAAACAACCCATTTAACCCACGAAATCACCATGAAATCCTGTTTAACCTGTAAACAACCCATTTAACCCACGAAATCACCATGAAATCACTAAAATCTTGTAAACATCATTAAAATCCCGTAAAAATCATTACAATCCCGTAAAAATCATTACAATCCCGTAAAAAATAATTAAAATCCCGTAAAAATCATTACAATCCCGTAAAAAATAATTAAAATCCCGTAAAAATCATTACAACCCCGTAAAATTAATTAAAATCCCGTAAAATTCATTAAAATCTCGTAAAATTCACTAAAATCCCGTAATATTCATTGAAATTCCATAAAAATCCTTAAAATCCCGTAAGAATCATAAAAATTCCGTGAAAATAATTAAAATCCCGTAAAAATCCCGTAAAAATCATTAAAATCCCATAAAAATCATAAAAATCCCGTGAGAATAATTAAAATCCTGTAAAAATCATTAAAATTCCATAAAAAATCATTAAAATTCCATAAAAAATCATTAAAATTCCATAAAAAATCATTAAAATCCTGTAAAAATAAAAATAATAAAATCATTAAAATCCCGTAAAAAACATTAAAATCGCATAATAAAAATTATTAAAATTCCGTACAGGACTCTTAAAATCCCGTAAAATTATTAAAATCACATAAAAGTCACTAAAATCCCGTTAAATCACCAAAATTTCGTCAACAAAATCACCCAATCAAATCCTATCCTGTTAAATATACTGGATCACCAATCCCGTGGGATCCTGTGGGGTCCCGTGTGGATTCCCCTGTTAAACATGTGTCCGAGATTATTAAAACGTCACCAATAACAGCCAATCTTGTTGAATGCTGTTTAAAAACCGGTGCGCCATCTGCCGTCGGTTGCAAATATTGCTAAAGGCTTCGGACAACAACAACAAATTATATTATGATGATTATGTAATCAATAGCTAATGATGCAAAAGCAAATGTTGAGAAAAGATACATAGAATAATATCTCTAATGGCCCATAATGTGTTTATTTTCTGTCGGATTATTTGTGAGTTTTGTGAGTACTTTATGTGATAAATTTAATTATTGAAGGTTGGAGAAAAATATTTGTTGACAAATGATATAAATGTTTGCACAACTTAAAGAAAAACACCATTAACTGAATACAACACATTTGAAATGATATTATCTTCAATATTTTTGCACCCTTTTGATGAATAATTGTTCAGGGAAAATGTATAAACACATTATGGTCACAAAGTAAATCCGTTATTCTATGTATCCAAACTCTATTTATCAATTTGTGCATGAAACTCACATTGGTTAATGACCTATGCATTGTACTGAAGGTATATATTGTGGTATCTTATTTTAATTCTCTAGTTGAGTTGAGTCGAGCAATCATTGTTTTGTAGTTCAAAAATGTGCATTAGCCAGAGAACAACCACGATATCTTAATTCGCTCCCGGCATCAGGGTTCGATTCCGGAGAGGGAGCCTGAGGAACAGCTACCACATCCAAGGAAGGCAGCAGGCACGCAAATTACCCATTCTCAGAACAAGGAGGTAGTGACGAAAAATAACAATACGAGACTCTTCTGAGGCCCCGTAATTGGAATGAGTACACTTTAAATCCTTTAACGAGAATCCATTGGAGGGCAAGTCTGGTGTCAGCAGCCGCAATAATTCCAGCTCCAACAGCGTATATTAAAGTTGTTGCGGTTAAAAAGCTCGTGGTTGGATTTTGATGCCGGACCGGCAATCCGCCCTTTGTTAGGCGGTCTCACTGTCGCAATCCGGGGCCAAACCAGCCGGCCATCTCTTGATGCTCATCACCGAGTGTCTTGGGTGACCGGGAGAGACAGTAACATTTTTGCAATAGTTTAAAATTTTTTGTCCTTTAAAATTTTTTTTGTTCAAACTATTAATAACTGGTAATAATCATTAATCCCCTGTGTTGTTCTAAATTTTGAGACAATTGGATGACCTCTGCGTTTGTTCTAAACAATTGCGTCGGATAATTGACGCTGATTTTCTGCAACTCTACCGTTACTTTAATCAAACTTTTGAGAATAGCCGATTTGACTCTGACTTTACGCTGTCTGAGACTCGGGTGGCTTAAAGGAACAGATCCATTACCCGTGGGACCAGTCAAAACGATCGCTGAGTAAATAGATAGAATTGAGTTTATAGACGCAAGCAGCGACTTAGGCCATACACGTCTTGCGATTGCTGAGAAAAGACTACGATTAGAAGAGACAACTAACTACCCATTCTAATTCTGCAACCAACCAAATGCAATAGCTGCAGGCCCTGTTGAGAAAAAAAAGAGGAGGCATTGTCACTTTTTTTTCTGGTGGTAGTGTTGGTTTTCCCCCCTTCCCCTCCGCTAACTAACAAATCTAGCTATGCTAAAACTTCATTAGGTCATAAATTTTTGGATTTTGCTAATTGTCGCTAGCGCTAAATTAGAAATCTCTTAGCTAGTAGCAATTGTCATTTTGGCATGGCCAAAAAGCACTTGGCGCATCTGCATATTGCTGCACCAGGGAATCTCCTGTCTTCTGCTCCTGATACACAGAAACCAGGAATTAGTGCAGCAACAGCAAACGTAGAAGATCCGATTCTAACGGCGTATTTATCTGCTGCAAATCCAAATGAACTTTATCCATCAATGGGCAGCACCGATGAAAGTCGTCATCTAACACCAGAGTTAGGCTAGCAGGTAAATACACCATTGGAACAGGATCTTCCAATTTTGCTGCACTAATACCAAATTCTGGTTGACGTCAGTTGCTGTTGTTGGCATTAGCAGCAAACTGGCAAAGATGCTTTTTGCCACATTGTTATGTCAATTATCGCTGCTTCTCTACCGGCCGTGCAGCTGTTGCGCTCCTGTATGTCTTTGATCATAGTCTTTTCTGGAGGTCGTTCTAGTGTATCTTGAAGTACTAAAAATGTGTAGAAGTGAGTTGATGCGAGTGGATTAATGAGATCTGAGATGATTGCTAGTCACTGCATAAACTGCTGTATTGTATGCAAAGTACATATTTATGTGCAGGCCCTAGGTGGCGCTAGTAAACAGGAAGTGTCCATTAAGTGGTCACACAAAACATGCGAACATTGCAGGTTCCATGGGCAATGCATTTGTCTCGTTAATTCGCTGAGTACAGTCTAGAGTCAAATCAGCTATTCTCATAGATTACCATTTCTGATCCGAAATTCATCCTCAGACCATTAGTTATTGCCATAGTCAGTATTTACTGACTATGTCATTGCTAAGGCCACGACGGTGTCAGCCATAAAACATTGTCGTGTGTTGCAGAAAAGTCAGACCGATAAAGCTCCCCGATAGAAAAATCATATTGCGATCCTTATTGTCGTATAAAATATTTAATAAAATGATGGAAAAGCAAATTGTTGTGTAACCCTATTCAATCCACCGCCACAAAAGAACCGATAATTAATCCACTAAATCCAAATTGTTATGACATTAAATCAGAACATTCCACACTTTCCTTAATCCCCCTAGTAGATACAGTCCACTTAGGGCGACCATCCAACCTTCTGTTATCTGGTCGTAGTGTCAGTACCGGTAACCATGGTAATCCGTTACACAGATGTTTATCATGATATGATAAACTAGTTTTCTTCACCATTCATCAAATAGTAAAGTTTTATTACGTACAATTACAATTAGAATAAAGTCTATTTACCTATATGTTTGGAGTAACTCGGATTGGTCGTGGCAATTAACTGTTAAATGGTGTTGCGCTTAGCAAAGTAGTTCTAAACCGATCAAGACCGGTCGTCAAATGTTCGACCGGGCCATCTACTTATCCAAGATGGCGGTTTTACGCGGTTCGACCGGGCCATCTATTTCTTCAAGATGGCGGTTTCGCGCGATTTATTTAAAAATTACCTTTACTTCCATTGGTTACTGACAGACATGTGACTTAGGGTATAAATACTTTCCTGCGATCAGTCCACTGACCAATCCGAGTTACTCCAAACATATAGGTAAATAGACTTTAGTGATCATTAAGTTTTCGGATACATTCATCTTTTAATTGTTGAATGGTCTTCACTATATTTTGGAATAACATGCGAATTTGAGGTCAGTTTTGTTTTACATAACCTGTGAAAGTGAATAATCAATAGCCTAATGACACATTGACAAAACAAGACTACATTAGTGATCAGATACCTAGAATAATGGATTTACTTTGTGACCATAATGTGTTTGTTTATACAGTTTCCCATAATAATAATTCATCAAGAGGGTGCAAAAATATCATAACTAAAATATTGACCAAGATCAGCAGTACAGAAGTACTTCCGTTCTTGGTTACTATTAATAATTATATTATGAGAATCTAACTCCTAAAAACTATCGACGAGAGCGTACGCGCGAATTCGTTGAATTCGGTCGAATTTCTGGTCGAATCTCATTTGTCGGCGCGCCTATTGTTTTGATTATTTAGCACCATGAAAAATATCCGAAAAATAAGTTTATGTTTTATCCACTTCTGTAACAATTAGCCGTCAGAGCGAGCCACTCCACCCCAATCCCAAAATGGCGATGGCACGTTGTTTCACAGGATTTCACAGGATTCCACGAGACTCTACGAGATTTCACGAGATTTCACAAGATTTCACAAGATTTCACAAGATTCTGCGATATTCTACAAGATTTTACAAGATTCCGCGAGATTCCGCAAGATTTCATGAGATTACGCAAGATTTCACGAGATTTTACAAAATTTCACAAGATTTTACGGGATTTCACAGGATTTACATTTGCTCGAGTATTTTGTTAAAATCTCGTGAATCTCGCAAAATCTCGTAAAATCTCGTGGAATCTCGTAAAATCTCGTGGAATCTCGTAAAATCTCGTTCAATCTCGCGAAATCTCGTGAAATCGTGAATCGTGAAATCTCGTGAAATTGATTTGTTGTTGTTGTAGTTAGATTTTCTTCCACTCGCGCTAGTGATGTCGAAACAGCTTGCAACCATTCATTTTTTTACTCATTGGTAAAACCACTCGTGCATCTAAAAATTGCGACCAGAATAAACCACTCGTGCCCTGCAGGCACTCGTGATTTATTCAGGTTGCAATGTTTGAGTCACTCGTGATTTCTACGAGTAAAAAAATTCATTGTTACAAGCTTATTTCGACAATCACACTAGCGCTTGTGACTGAGAATGTCATTTTAAATGTGTTGCATCAGAAGTACATAAACAGAAGTACATAAACAGAAGTACATAAACAGAAGTACATAAACAGAAGTACATAAACAGAAGTACATAAACAGAAGTACATAAACAGAAGTACATAAAGTTTATGTACTTCTGGTTGCATTCAGTTAATTGTGTTTTTCTTTAAGTTGTGCAAACATTTATTTCGTTTGGCAACAAAAATTTTCTTTTCTACATCCAATAATAAAATTATCACATACCGTAGCTTAAAGTACTCACAAAACTATCTCCAGTTTTAAAAAAAATTATTTTTTTAAAAATCGCATTCTACAATGATTGTGAACAATTCTGCAGGCATTTTCGATTTGTGTCCACTATAAATATGGTACGGTAATTGCTATTTTAATTGCCTTGTTATTTTGGTGATCGCCATTTTATTATTAGGTGTATTTCTTTTTGCTACATGTAGTGCTACGTAGCGCTACGGTGCAAAATTCATATTTCTTTTTAGAGCGCTTTTTTCAGTAGCGGCAGCTTGCCATATTTCTTTTTAGAGCGCTCTGAAAGCGCTCGGCGTGCGCTCGCTACTTCTTTTTGAGACGTAGCGCTCTGTAGCGCACCGTAGCGCTACGCTTTGCCACGTGATCAGCGTCATACTAGAATGGCGATCACCAAAATAACATGGCAATTACCAAGGTAAAACATGGTGGTTACCATATTTATAAATCGAAAATAATAATAAATAATAAATAATAATAATAAAATGCCTGTGGAATTATTTTGGAATGATTTTGGAATCATTTGTGGAATGTGATTTTTAAAAAATTAATTTGTTTATTTTTTTTTAACAGAGAGTCATACAAATTAATAATAATCTGTCCGACTCCTAATGTTAATTGCCTTCCATTCTTAATAAATAATTGTAATTATAATTAAAAAAGAATACTAAATGTTGTTTACAGAAAATAAATAATTTATTCAATGTGTTTAATTGCAATTCACTCACAAAATACATGGATGTCAAAATCCTCCATTTTTGTAGCACTACAGTTGCCAAATCGTATTCCACAATACTGAGGAATACGGCACTACGGTGTTGTCACTTCCTGTATTAGGTGACGTCACGTAGCGCTACTAGGTAGCGCTACATGTAGCAAAAGAAATACTAGGATTTTGTCGCTGATC
>JH430681.1:1143-28920 GCA_000239455.1 Strigamia maritima | reverse complement strand
AACCGTAGTTATGGCGAGGAATTGCCACTAGAGCGCGCTATGCGTCTTTAGCGGCATATTCGAACTATAACATTAGATATAAATAAGTGGATAATAAATATCGCACTTATTTATGACCAATACCAAAGTAATGGTCAATAAATATATATTTTATATATTCTATTGACCATTCGCCCCAATCCACATCGGAATGTTGGATGATACCGGAAGTGGTCATTACATTCCACAACCGGCATCACCCATTGGCCACTCTGTTATCTACACATTCCTTAGGGATTAGTGAGAGATTAGCAGAGTATATAAGCTCAAGCAAAAACNGGAAGTAGTGTGAAATACTGAACTGAAACCCTGAACTGAATGTTTGATCTGTGATATTGTTTGCCTGTGATTATTTGCCTAGATGGTATGTGTTATTATATTGAGTGTATATATTGATATTGAAAGTGTAGTGTAACATAACCATAGCATTTTATGGGTTGCGTGTTACTAACCATACTTCATAGTGTCATACATGTATATAGTCGATGTATTGCACGTCCCTGTGGCACCTGTGTTTGTGTTACTCAGTAACACCTGTTAATAGGTGAATATGAGGCGAACATGGGGTCAAAATGACTATACTTCCCACATGATGTTGGAGCATTATGTGTTGAGCTTTGTGGCCGCCGATGTTGGGGACTGTCTTGTGTCGCATGGGCCATACGGCATCAGGGAGCGACTGTGACACGGCCTTTGACGACGATAGACCTCAATGTGACGCGACATTGGACCGGGGCTGCGGTGAGTAACTCGTCTGTTGTTTACATCCCAATTTCTGGCCCTGGGCCCTTAATGTAGAAATAACGCATGGTGTAATATGCGGAATGTGGGTCAAACCACTTAGGTCGCCACGTGGCTGTGGCTTGACCATTTACACCTCTTTTTCTTCCCCTAATGTTTTATTTCAGTTGTGTCGATTGTATTATACTTTCCTGTATAGATACAATCACTATATCTTGTTCCTTTGGGTTGTGACAAACTGTAAGTCGACCATATCCCTCAGGATCGCCAAGATATCACCATTGTGTTAAGCCTAAGCACATGGAACCAAATAGGCCTAAGTTATGCAAATCGATCTTATTTGCATATCTTAGTATTTTATAATTGTAAGTGTAAAATAAATTCTATTAATAAATTAAAACTATATTTGCATATTCTTTATTCTCGGTACTTTTTGTGTTTGTATCGTGTTATATGCATTGTTGGATCGGCCGACATTATAACAATGTCGACCCCGATTCCACACTGTCACAGAGTGATCCGTAACCCTTTTGGCACCTAAACCGCCATGTGATTGGAATGGTTTAACCATTGGCGGGAATCAATTTGCACCTCTTTTCTTGGGTCAAGATTTTTATGTCTTGGTGACGACATGTGTTGGTCTAAAGTTTAGATCAACTCATGTTAGCTTTGTGACGACCATATTGCAAAGTCAACGTCGATATTCAGATCGCTTAGGACTAATTTCTCCAACGTGCTTGCCAAACCACGTGGTAGATCGGAATCAATGGAATAAACTTTGTCGTAAGATATTTATTCAAGTGTAACAATAAAAGTAATTTAAACCTGAATTTAAGTGTTAATATATTTTAGTCCAACTCATTGCGACTTTGTCTCGGTACTATATGCATTTTAGGCGGTAGTATCGTGTTAAAGTTGCGACTGGAATCGATATATCGTTCGATATATCGATGGCCAAGTCATCCCGTCACAATATAGTCAAGTAGTGCATATTACGTATTTGATACGAAGTACGCAATACGTAATAAAAAAAAAATAAAAAAAAAAAAAAGAGGAAAAAAAAAAATTTGATTAATCATGTCGCGATTAATTATGTCGCGATTAATTATGTCGCGATTAATTATGTCGCGATTAATTGTGTCGCGATAAATTGTGTCGCGATTAATTGCGTCGCGACAACAATGTGTCGCTTTAAAGAATGGCTTAAAGTGTGAAATTGCAAATGTCGCTCATAACCGCTGTCGCGGTAGATTGTGTCGCGACTTTAATTCGCCCCCGCTTTTCCACTTCCTTTACCTTCCTAATGCTGGAGTGAAGAGACAATTGTTATGGATAGTGGTATATTAAATTTCCAATGATTATGACCAAATCGGCAGTCTTTTGTTCAAACCATTGTTCTGTCAATCTCAAAATATAATTTGAATGTTTTAATGAAACGCTGTGATAATATTTGCTCCAAGTTGAAATTGAAAACTAAAATTGTTCAAACAGATTTATAAATTTACAAACAAGTTTATAATAAAAAAATAAATATATCAACATTGTTATAACTTTTTTAGAACAAGTAGTTCTCGATATATTCACATAAAACGTGATTGGCAATGTAAAATTATACAGTAGAAACAGCACTGCGACGTACGACACAGAAAAATTGAAATTCAAATTGAAAAATTGTCCTGGATTGATAAATGATCAGGTAGAAAATATAAACACATTACGGGCCATTATGGACATTATTCTATGTATCTTTTCTCAACATTAGCTTTTGCATCATTAGCTATTGATTACATAATTTAAATATTGTGCCAGACATTTTCACTTTGGTTTTGAAAATCATAAATGATGGCGCTGATCCATGTTATGCCAAGAAATATTGAAGAAAATTTACAATTAAGAGATGAATATACTCGTAAATTTAATCGATTATGGGCACGATTGTTTGGGTTATATGGATTACAACTTCATTATGACGATGATGAAAACCCTTTTCCAAAATGGAAGAAATTTGTTATTGTTCTGGTACCTCATTTGCTTACTGTATTGTTTACACTTCGGTACATCATTTTAATGATACGGTGGCCACAGTATGAAATGCTTGTCGCGTTAATTTCACTTACAATTTTCAATACAATGTCAATTGTCAATGCTGTTTTTTTACTAAGACGGGAGACAAAATTTTCTGCTTTGCACAAGATCCTGTTGGAGGTGTCAATAAAAAGTTCCGAGAATATTAAAAGAATGCAACGTCAAATTTATATTGTTTTATTTATTCTTGCGATATTTAATGTCTCATTGCTTATTGATATGATGACTTATATTCGACTTACTGATAACTATATAGAACGTGATTTTCTCCTTTACACGGAATTTAATTCTCATCTATTGCGTATTTTTATATTTTTTGAATACATATTTTATTTTATATATACGCAAATTTTTTTTGATACTACAATATTGTATTTCTCATACATGTGTAAATTACTGTCATTGGCTTTTAAGGATTTGAATGAAGAAATGGAACGGTTATTTGTTTTGACATCTGCATTAACAAATGCGAAATTGAATAAGTTTCGTCGTCAGTACCGATATTTGTCGCATCTGGCAGAACAGATAAGCGAGAATTTTTCGCCACTTCTTCTTTTCTGGTTGGTGGCATTGATTGTCATTTTCTGCATGAGGATTCGATCGCTTAAAACGTTCTCAGATATTAGTATATCATTGTATTGTGTATTCGAAGCTAGTCGTGTAAGCTTTTTAGTGATAGTCATTTTCAACAATTCCTTCGAATTGCTTTCGCAGGTAATTTAAAAGTATATTTTTAAGTAATTTAAATATACAATATGTTTATTATAGATACGCAAAATAAAAGGCAAAGTTTCTGAAATAATGATTTTCGATGAAGACCAAACTGAAGGGCACCAAATGGTGAGATTTACGTGATGTCCATGGTCAAGTCACATTGTTTTTTTAAAATATTTTTGCTTGCAGCGTATTTCTATGAATTCTTTACTCTTGAGCCAAACTCTTAATGCTGACATTGTTGGGATCAGTGTGTCAGGATTGTTTTTATTGAGTACTGTCAGTTTCCTTAATGTAATAGATATATAGTACCGTTTAGTATTGTACAGCAATTGATAATATTTTCTATTTTAGATGGCGTCAACTGTAATGACGTACGTTGTTTTAGTTTACCAATCTTAAAAAAATTGTTAACATATACAATATACAATTGTTTTGTCAACATTAATTTTGTGTCATTAAGCTATTGATTATTCACTTTCACCAGTTATGTAAAACAAAATTAACATGTTTTTATAAAAAATTAATAATTAATTCCAATAAGATTTGTAAAAATAAAATCAACATTCTGACATAAACCCTATGCATTTAACATGGGGGATACCAACTGTGACGTCAGAAACAGCGCCATGCCAGTAGTAGTTTCTCACCAAGCTCAAAATAACTTTTTTTTAAATGTCCCAAAAACATTAAAAAATAAATAAAAATCATACCTGCCCATTGTAAGATTATTCAGTCATACAATTTTTGATGTCGTAAACCTTTTAACATTCAAATCATATTCCAAAAAATGAGATAACTCTTTTGTTTTTTATCCTGATTAGTCATGGGAAAATCTCGCGTGACTTTTACGGCACACTAAAGAGTGTCAGTGCCCATCAATGCAATGAGTCAAGCTTCAATTATTCTTGGCGGATTCGCCAAAAATCCTCACTCTTACGTTAGTAGGCCACCTAACCCCCATTTGACCTACTGGCAATCTGTACTCTACATCGAATATCCCCTTCACCTATTTGGGGTGACTCTGAATGTGGGTCACTATCAATTATGTCTCAAACCGGATCTTGTCTAAAATCTAAAATACAAATTCATTAAATATTGTTACGGTGTGGTATCCTTAGACCACCGTAGCAGTCCGAATCCAAATACAGATGGATGTTTAAAGCCACCGTAGTATTTTCACACTATGTATCAATATAAATGTCAGGAATCACCACCAAAGGTTGAACCTCTGATGACATCAGATGACGCCAGTAAACTCACGAACACACATCATTGAATCATCATTATGTAACAGCTCATTAGGCATTCACAACCAATTAGAGCGAATCATCAGAGTATAAGAGGTTAAGATCTGAGCCAGAGAAAGCAGTTCTCGTCTGGTCTCAGACCAGATACTTTCAATGCATGAATGTAAGTGTACTACCATGATTAATAAGTGTAAGTGTAACACCGTGATTACAAATCCTATCCTATCGATTACTGGCAATTCGACTTGCTAAAAGTCTGACAGCCTGTTGATCACTCATTTTATCATTTATTATTGCAAACCGAAGTCTTACTAATTCATTCTTAGAATTGTGTTAGTTTTTGTATTTGATTTGATTAATCAAAAGTGTTTGAGTGTTCATTGATGTATTTATTATTAGTTTATTGTATTTTTAGCTTTCTTTTTATGACGAATAAAGGGACCATTTTTTATTAAGTTAAACCTTTTGACTCATTATTCATTCCAACTTCATTATTGATTCCGCACATATATTAGTTCAGATTAAGTTTACAGGCATTAGTTAGTCTTAACTTTTAACCCTGTTACTTGGCTCACTCATTCCTACAACAATATTCACCAGAAAAAATAAAAGTAATAAAACTAAAAATGTGAAGAAGAAAAAAAAACATTAAGCTATTCGGTTATTCGACACGATGAACAATTCGCTTCTGCCTAAAGGTATAGTTTTGTCAGTCCAATAGAAGTACTTTAAAATATGCCCTCAAGGTGGGGCCAGATGACCTCACATTCGTTGATTTCGTTCAGCTTGAGAGAGAACACTCAGTTTGTTCGCTGTGCTCCCAAACGTGCTCGACTGCTCGTCTTTATTTATCATTTTCTTCAAAAAATGACATCAATTCAATGTTTATTGCCAACGTTGGCACAACACTGCTGCTGCAGTGACATTAAACTTGATACCGACATTGGAAAATGTCAACATTATCAACGTTGCGAAGCGTTGCAAAAATACCGTAAACATTGCCAACATATTCAGGTGACATTCAGAACATTGCAGCAGCAACATTTGCATGTTATCTGGAAAGGTTTTCCTCAGAAAGGAAGTGATGCTACGCACTGCCGGTGCCATATCCTGAATCAAATTAATTTACATGAACTTTTCTATGTGTAATTTTTTTTAAAAAATACAATAAATTACTTTTTTTTGTTACTTTGCAATTTTTTTTTTTGCTAATTTTTTTTACTTAAGTCATTTCTAATGACATAAACAAGCTCTTGCACCCAAGTTATGCCTAAGATACAAAAAAAATTAAAAATGAAAAATATTTATATATTAAAAATTAATTTTAAGTTTTCCAATTCGCTTTACCTGTTTTTGTGATAGCTTTGAGTGTCAAATTGTACGGAAACTGTAACATAGCTTTGTATGTTGTCGCTAGGTGGCGCTGTGCTACAAAAAGTACGGCTCTGTTGTTAGCTGAGCACGTTGCTCTCATTATGTAACTGCCTCGTGCGCTTTCATAAACATGTTACATGGTGTCAGAAGTTGATGAAATTCATTTTCCACATCAATAACAAGGAGGTTAGTTGAGAAAAACTGGGCAAACCAAGCACCTGCTGGACTCAGACCACCAAAGCCACTTGTGATTTCATCAGACAAAATGGCGACCTCATGGAAATTATGGCGTCAACAGTTTGAATGGTATGCTGTAGCTGTGAAATTAAGTGACCAGATTCCTGAAGTGCAAGCAGCAATATTTATGAGCAGCATTGGGTTGGATGCAGCACAAGTCTACAATACATTTGGATTGACTGATGCTAAAGAGAAAGATGTGATGGTACTCAAAAACAAATTTGAACAATTATTTGCTCCAACCCCAAATGAATCATTTGTGCACTATCAATTTTTCAGATGAATTTTTGACAGCTGCTCAGACCGCGATGTGTGACTGTGAGTTTGCTACTCTTGCTGTTAGATTATAGTGAGATAAAATTGTTTTTGGTGTGAACAATGAAACCCTGCGTCAAAGGCTGTTAGAAGAGCAAGCCGTAACTTTACAAAAAGCAATACAAATGGCAAGAGCAGCAGAAGGTGCCCTGAAACAAATAAAAACTCTCAAAATTAAAGATGAACCAGCATCCATTGCAGCATTTAATATTAAGAAAGACAAACAGGTGAATGATGAACGTGAAAATAAGCGAGGATGTAACAGATGCAACCGCAAGCATGAGAGAGGAAAATGTCCAGCATTCAATCAGACAAATGCAAAGCAAAAGACATTTTGCCATTATGTGCCGTGGAAAGCGATCAAACCAACGTGGAAAACGTTCTGACTATCAACAATTGCCTGGTAAAAAGAATAATGTCAAGGACAAAAGTAATGTACACCTGGTGGACAATTATGAAAGTGAGAACTACAATTGTTCCTCATTATACGTCGGCTTGTGTCATTAGTTACAAATGACAATGAAAGCAGCAGTGATTGGACTGAGACCCTGGTACTCAACAGACAAAGTCGAGCGAACATGAAGCTCGACACTGGCGCACAATGTAATCTGCTGCCAGTAACGATGCTGAAAGGCCTTGGTGTTCTTTACAGGCAGTCACAGACCAAGCGTCTAGTGTCTTATTTTGGTAATGCCATGCCTGTTTTAGGGGAAGTAGAATTAAAATGTGAATTAAAAACTATGCAAGCCCCAATTATATTTAAGATTACAAAGTACAACCTGTTTTGGGTAAGCAGACTTGCCAGAAGTTAGGACTGGTTAAGCGAGTGCAATCACTTGAAACGTCATTGACAAATGACGAGATAAAAGCTAAGATTTTCTCTGGTTTGGGATGTGCTAAAAACTTTGTATATGACATTGACATTGATGAAACAGCCGAATTCAAAATTCATCCACCTTGTCGCATTCCTCACACAATCAAGGATCAGGTGAAGGCAGAGTTGGATAAAATGGTAAAAATGGATGTAATTGGATGTAAAGTGGATGTAATTTCACCGATCTCCGAGCCAATGCCAGCCGTGAGTTTATTGGTTCTCGTTAAACAAAAAAGGAAAATCAGACCGTGCATTGATCCGACCGAAATAAACCAACATGTCAAAAGACGTCATTTTCCATTAAAGACATTTGATGACATTGCATTGAAGATACATGGAGCCAAATAGTTTGCAAAATTAGATTTGGAGAAGGGATTTTGGCAAGCTCCGGTGACTGAGCGGACCTCTCAATTTTTGGTTGTCAACACATTCTGGGGGCGGTACTAATTTAAACGAGTGCCGTTCGAGTTAGCTTCTGCACCAAAAGTGTTTCAACAGATGATGACCGAGGTATTGGAAGGTCTGGATAATGTAGAAGTTGCAATTGACGATATCATTTTGTATGCAAAGTCGGTAGAAGAATTATGACGACATCTGAATGCAACGCTTCGTCGGCTTTTTGAGAATGGATTGCGCCTTAATAACAATAAGTGTATTTTTGAAGCTACTTCAATCAAGTTCTTGGGACACATTTTGACTCATGACGGAATAAAGCCAGATCCCGAGAAAGTAATGGCAATCGATCTGTTAAAATCGCCGACAAATAAAGAAGAACTCAGACGGTTTCTGGGTATGACTGTTTATCTCATGCATTTCCTGCCAACATATTCGGGAATGACTGAACCGATTTGTTGCTTGCTGAAGGATGATGTTTTGTAGGAATGGACATCTGGACAAGAAGAAGCCATTCAAAAGATTAAAACAGCGCTAAAGCATGAGCCAGTCTTGGCATATTACAATGTCAACTCAGTCGATGCCAGCTCACACTCAGTAGGAGCAGCACTATTCCAAGATGGAAAGCCAGTCAGTTATGCAACACAAGCGTTGAGCCCGGGTCAACAGCGCTCTCCTCAGATAGAGAAGGCATTTGCGATTCGATTTGGTTGTTGCAAGTTTCATGACTACATTTATGGCAAACGACTACGGGTTGAGACAGATCATAAACCCTTGGAATCAATTGCCAAAAAAACCATTGATAAGGCACCAGCACGATTACAGTGGATTTTCTTCGATATTTCACAATATTCACCTGAAATTATCTACAAGAAAGGAACAGAAATACCGGTTGCTGATACACTAAGCCGAGATTGTTCACCAATTCCTTCAACCGATGATCCTGATGAGCTGCAAGTTCATATTGTAATGCCAATGTCGAAGAGTGCATGAGATATTTTGCGAAAAAAAACAGCCAAAGACACTGTTAGTATGGAACTGATAGGCATAATATCTGCCGGATGGCCCAAAGATAGAAGTCAAGTGCTAGCCCAGCACCATTAAAAGACTTTTGGACTTTCAGAGAAGAACTATCTACTTATGATGGAATTCTGTTCAAGAATTATCGTCGTATTATTCTTCCAAAACTGCAACCACATTATTTGAAGTGTATTCATGTGGGACATTTGGGTATTCAATCTTCTATTCGTCGTGCTCGAGAAGCAGTTTTTTGGTTGGGAATGAACACCGATATTGTTAACTACGTACAGAGTTGCGTAGTCTGCCAAGGTACCCGAAAAGACAATAATAAGGAACCAATAATTACAAAAAAGGTACCTAATTTACCCTGGGAATTAGTAGCAACTGATTTGTTTGAATGTTTTGGAAACGATTATCTTGTCATCATCGATAGCTACTCATGTTTTTATGATTTCGTTAAGTTGGGTAACTCACTATCTTGCACTGTCATCGAGGAGTTGAAGAAATGGTTTGGCGTTCATGGAATTCCAGCCATCTTGGAGAGTGACAATGGTCCATAATTTTTGTCACGAAAGTTTAGAGAATTTACTACCCAGTGGGAAATTGAGCATCGGACATCGTCACGACGGTTTCCTAGAGCAAATGAACTTGCTGAGCGAAGTGTGCAGAGTGTGAAGAATCTCATTAAAAGATGTCGTAAAGACAATTCCAACATATACCTGGCATTGCTCAATTGGAGAAACACACCACGTAGTTCCGGGTTGGGATCACTGGCTCAACGGTTGTTTAATCGTCGAACTAGGTCACTGCTGACAGGAAACTGCAAGTTTTTGAAGCCTGAGATTGCTACTGGAGTAAGAAAAGCATTGTGAGAAGCAAGAGAAAAGCAGAAATCATTCGCTGATAGAAATGCTACTGCTATTCCATCCCTTGAGCAAGGAATGCCTGTCAGAGTCCAGACTGGTCACCGACAATGGGTTGGTGGCATCGTTAAGAATATGACTTCGTTTCCGAGGTCTTACAAGGTCCAGTTGACTGACGGACGGGTGTTTCGAAGGAACTCATCACAGTTGAAGAACACGAAGGCTTCGTTTCCTGTTGAAGTCAACCATAATCTGTCTTTGTCTTTTTCAGGAAAAGAAAATACGAGCCCAGCTGAGGGACTTCAGTTTGATGAGAGAGACAGTTCCGACACAACACCTCAAACTTTGGTCGTGCCCGAATCTCGTCCTGTAACCGTAACTAGGAGTGGTTGAGAAGTCCGTGCCCCCAACCGATTTGGATGGGATTAAGAACAAGACTCATTGTTTATTTCATGTGTGTTTATTGTAAACTAATTTAGCCTTTCTTAATGTTTAACTTTGATGCTTAACTTGTATTTGTTTGTGTTACTGTTTTTATTAGAAAAAGGGAGATGTAACATAGCTTTGTGGCGCCGGGTAAGTGGGTCGAATTGCCGTGGGTCGAATTTCATTTTCGACCCACGGCATTTCGACCCACTTATAATTCGACCCACTTCTAATTCGACCCACTTATTTTTTCAAATTTAAAAAATTTAATTTTTGACCTTAGGCATATTTTATTTGTGGGTAATTTTAAAACTTGAAATAAAAATTCACTACTACCGGAATGCATCAGAAAATCTGCTTTGCGCCTGGGCGCCTGATTTATATATATCCTCATCGGATGTGGTTACCAATCAAGTGAGGCCAACCAACCATTTGCATGTCGACCATTCATGTTCATTTTCGACCTTAGGCATAAAAAAAATTCAAAAAATTTATATTTTGACCCACAGCAATTCGACCCACAGCAACCATTCGACCCACAGCATAACTAAAACAAGAAGTGGGTCGAAAATAAAAATTTCATTTTCGACCCACGGCAATTCGACCCACTTAGTATTCACCAGCTTTGTATGTTGTCACTAGGTGGCGCTGTGCTACAATAAACTACTGCTCTGTTGTTAGCTGAGCACGTTGCTCTCATATGTGTTATATCCTTGTGATTTCATATCATTTTTGTTCTGAGTTGATTTCGCTGGTTCCAAATTCAAATAAGACAAGACGTTTTTTTAGTTGCTTTCTTACAGCTGTATTTACATGTTATGCTTATTTTATTGTTTCCCCGATTACAATTGTTAAGTTTGACTTTATGTGTTTACAATTAATTTTCACGTATAATAATGAAATAATAAAAATCTGATATCTTACACTTCCCCTGATTTTTATTACATCTTCCTAAATCTTTCTGGGGGTCTATAAGGATGTGTTTGTTTTACTTTTCGTGTCATTCTTCTATATCCACTTTTCCATTGCGATCCACATGGTTCATTTGTGGGATCAATTATTTGCCACCATCGGTTTTTAGGTAATGTTGGTTGTTGGTCTTGTTCCACTTTTTGTTGTTTCTTTGCCTGAGATAGGTCAATTTCATGAAGTGGTGTTATTTTCAGATGTTGCATCTTTGTCATCTTGTCTTAGTGGTTGGTCAATTCTGCTTATTGTTGATTGACATAGTTGTTTAGTGGTTTCTTGTATAGTTGGTTGAAAATTTATGCACCGCTGTCTTGTTAATGTCGGGTTGACCGTTTCATTACAAGTTTGTATTATGTCTGTTATTCTTCCCGTGATGTGATTTACATGTCATGTTACAATCACATCATTCATTGCTAGTTTGATGTTATACATCACATTTTCTTGTCTGCTATCTATAATACCCTCACACCACTGGTGGTTCGGTTGGTATACCCATACAGTTTGCTTAAGATTGAATTGGCGGTGAGGGGTTTTGGTTGACACGGTTTGATTCGTGATTTTCACTGGTTTCTCTGTTGCCGCTGTGACATGTGTTCTTATTGCTCGTCCAAACAGCTTGAACGCCGGGGTCAAACCGTCTCTTGTTGTTGGTGTAGTATGTTGGTAGTACAAAAACTTGACCAGATCTCTACTTGCGTTCCGGTATTCATTTTTTTCAAACTATTCTTTACTGTTTGGACGGCACGCTCAGCCGGACCATTCGACTGAGGATGCCATGCTGGGCTGAATGTATGAGTAATGTTGTTTGCTCTACAAAAATCATCAAGCTGTTGCGAACGGGATGGTGGCCCGTTATCTGATACCAAAATCTGTGGTATACCGTACACAGAGAACCATTTTGTTAATTGCTGGACTACATCCACTGCAGTTGTACGTCCACTGCAGTTGTGCCATAATCTCCGCCTCAATCCAATTAGTGTGTACGTCAACTAGTACTAAGTACTTGATATTATTGACTGGTCCAGTAAAGTCGATATCTACTCTTTGCCATGGAAATGTTGTACGTGGCCATGGAACTGGTTGTTCGTGTGGTGGTAAATTTATTTCTTTTTGGCACATTTTGCAACTTTGCACGTGTTGCGCTAAATCTTGATCGATTCTGGGCCTCCAAAACGATATTCGTCCGATCTGTTTCATGGCGACTATGCCAGGATGTCCTCTGTGCATAAGTTGAATAGTTCTTTCTCTCAATAAGGCTAGGACTAATAGTCTAGCACCGCGAAATACAAGGCCATCCGATGTTGACAATTGATCTGGTGCTGTAAGGTATTGTTTGACAAGCTGTCTCGTTTCATCCGTGACGTGTTTGCCACGTAATATCTTTACAAGCGCGACCATCTCTTGGTCATTTTCAATTGCTTTCTGGAATGTTTTCTTGATAATTCGTTTGTTAATATATTAATTGCAAATGTTTCCGTAGACAACTCGTCCTCTTCGTCCAATTCATTGTCGGTAGATGGAATTGTCAACCTGCTAAGAGCATCTGCATTAGCCATCTCGACGCCTCGACGATACTCAATAGTATAATCGTATGTGCTCAATAGCAACATCCATCTTAGCAAATGTAGAGGGACTATTGCTGGTATTGGCTTGTCACGTGAAAATAAACCCAACAAGGGCTTATGGCGGTCCGTCACGATAATTATCAGTCTGCCGTACAAATACAAATGAAATCGTTTTAATCCAAAAACAATGGCTAACGCTTCTCTGTCTGTTTGCGCATAATTCTTTTGATGCATAGGCAACTGGATATTGTCTGTCCAATTCGATTGGCGAGAATTGCTCTCACTCCGAATGGTGACGCATCAACTATTATTACCGTTTGTTCTTTATCATCAAATGGGACTAGAATCCTTGACGACACCAAAGCATCTTTAATCGTTTTAAAGGCCGCTTGGTGTATATCAGTCCAGTTGCATGAAACTTCCTTTCGAAGAAGCTGATGTAAAGGTGCTAAAATTGTTGCCATTTGTGGTAAAAATGCATTATAATAGTTAACAATTCCCAAAAAGGCTTTAAGCTCGGTTGTTGTTGTAGGTGTGGGTGCCGTGGTGACAGCTTCTACTCGTGTCTGCAAGGGTCGTACTCCTTGTGCGCTAAGATGAAAACCCAAAAAGGTAATCGATGGCATCAAAAACTCGCATTTCGTCAAACGTAAATGAAAACCTGTGTCGTGACAACGTTGGAGCACACTTCGCAATATGGTGTAGTGCTCTTCTCTAGTCATCGTTGGAATCATTATGTCATTCTGATAAGGTTCAACAGTCAATATGTCCTTGAACTCAAATTCCATAATGCGCTGAAACTCGCCCGCTGCAGCTGTTATGCCAAAAGGCATACGTGTTACGCGAAATAGGCCGCGATGCATGTTGACTGCTACTAATAAAGACGACTCATAGTCAAGGAGACGCTGCTGGTAAGCTTGAGTAACATCCAGTTTAGTGAAGTATCGGGCTTTCGACAACTTCATAATAATGCCCGCTATCTTAGGAAGAGGATATGGATCAGGCTGTAGCACTCTGTTAACTGTACTTCTGTAATCGCCACAAATTCTAATACCTCCATCTTTCTTAGCAACCACCACCAAAGGTGTTGCCCATTCGCTAAATTTTATTGGTACGAGAACTTGTTGTTGTATCAACTCATCAAGTGCCAGGTTAACTTTCTCCAACAAGGCGATGGGCACTGGCCGCAAGCGATAGAACTTAGGAGGTAGCGTGTTATTTATTTTAAGTTTGAGCGGTTGACCTTTATACAACCCCAAACCAGGCTGAAAAACATCATGATACTCTGCTACAATTTGCTTGATTATTTGATCTTCATGCTGCACGGTTATTTGGTTGATTGATGTTTGCTTAAAATTCATATCTAACTTCAACGCATAAATTATGTTTCGCCCAATTAAATTCGAACCATTGCCTTCCGTTATGACAATCTGCGCTAGCACTGTCTTATTGTTGGTTTGCAGTGTGACTTGAATTTGTCTTTTCACCTGGACAGGTGAGTTGCCTTACGTTGATAGGCGCGTCGTAGCTGGTTTCAGAAATGACGTGTTTTCTTGATTCTGCCATAAAGTTCGAAATGTCTCATGACCCATAAGAGATAACTCTGAACCGGTATCGACTTGCATCCGTAAAGATCTACCATTGATCCTCACATCGATAAAATGTGGTGGATATCGCATTAACTTCGTTGATACCATAAAAACCGGATAAATGGTCTCGTCTCTTGCTTTAAGCATGGAATCGGCTTCCATTACATTTACTGGTACATTCTGTTGTTGAAATCTCGGATTGCTCAATTGCACCTGGTTCCGTTGTGTTGTCCGAGGTGTTTTCATACATACTCTCGCCAAATGGCCAATATTGTCACACTTGTAACACTTTGCATCAATGGCTTTACACAGTTGACCGCGATGATCGAGTCTGCATCGCTTGCATTTGCCAATAAGATTTCGTGAGTTAATGTTATCATTACGTGGTCTAGGTTGAGGCCATCTTGGTTGCTGAAAACGTGTTGGTCTCGAATCATCATTTCTATTTAACTGCTTATATGCAAAGTTTGACTGTGTCGGCTGATTAACTTGAAGTGTTATTGTCTCCGGTGAGTTAATTAAACAACCATTGGTGTCCTTATCCTCTTGATATACTAACTGGCCCGCATCGGCTGCTTCCGCTGCTTGCGTCATCTTGACTGCGTCTTTAAGGACTAACGTTTCCTGCTCTAAAAATCGCCGTCTAAGTCTATCGTTGTTTATACTGCTGACCACTTGTACCAAAATAGCTTCCTCCATATTGTCGCGTGATGAGAAGGCTATGGCTCGCAAAGCTGCTACATAATCGGCTACAGACTCATTTGGTTGTCTATTACGCTTCTGTAGTTTATACCTCTGTACGTGGGGTCGGACCACCGCTCGATAATGTTCAGATAGCTTCTGCGTTAAAGTCAGGTACGATGTATCGCGTAGTGTATCCGGTGAAATCAAATCTCTTGCAAGAGTTGTAACTTCAAAACCTATGACGGATGTTAACACTTGACGTTTCTCAGCATCGGCCACTTGATTCAAAGCGCAAAAATCTTCAAATTGTTCTATGTATTGGGACCACTGATCCCCGCCTTGACCCGTGAATGGACCAATGTTGCCCAAAAAGTAGGATTGACGTTCCTTTGTTGTTGAGGTGTTGACGTTCGTCACGTTAGGTTTAGAACCCGATTCAGTCATGTTGCTTTTTCTTTCTTTTTATTCTTTAGATTTCTTCTATTTTATTCTTTATATTTCCTCTGTTTTATTCTTTATATTTACTGTTGATCTTGATTTGCTTTGAACCACTATGGATGATTTCAATGCTGTTCCACCGGATTAGGCTTTGCTATCGTTCGTAAACGTTTTCCGTTCCAATCATCTTCACTGTTTATAATATAAGCATTCTCTCTGGATTTTTAGGTCGTGTTTTACCTCGTCGCCAACTTGTTATATCCTTGTGATTTCATATCATTTTTGTTCTGAGTTGATTTTGCTGGTTCCAAATTCAAATAAGACAAGACGTTTTTTAGTTGCTTTCTTACAGCTGTATTTACATGTTATGCTTATTTTATTGTTTCCCCGATTACAATTGTTAAGTTTGACTTTATATGTTTACAATTAATTTTCACGTATAATAATGAAATAATAAAAATCTGATATCTTACAATATGTAACTGCCTCGTGTTGTGTCCTTTCTTAAACACGTTACATGTATGTGATCATGAAAATGACTTGGAAGAAGAATTTGATCAGGAAGACTCAATAAGCAATAAGGAATATTTAGTTAGTGAAGATGGAGATGTGACTATTAATGAATTCTATGATGGAGATATGACTATTAATGAATTCTATGATGGAGATATGACTATTAATGAATTCTATGATGGAGATATGACTATTAATGAATTCTATGATGGAGATATGACTATTAATGAATTCTATCATGGAGATATGACTATTAATGAATTCTATGATGGAGATACGACTATTAATGAATTCTATGATGGAGATATGACTATTAATGAATTCTATGATGGAGATATGACTATTAATGAATTCTATGATGGAGATATGACTATTAATGAATTCTATGATGGAGATATGACTATTAATGAATTCTATGATGGAGATATGACTATTAATGAATTCTATGATGGAGATATGACTATTAATGAATTCTATGATGGAGATATGACTATTAATGAATTTTACGATGAATACTATTTTACAAATTCAACCGTCAGTGAAAACAAACATGATGCTGAAAGTAATAATGGAGATGACAACGATGTTGCTTTAAATGAAGTACCAAAAGTAGTAATGAAACCACAGCAAGCTACAAATTTGTAGTGCACTGTTTGTTTCACAGAAGATAGAAATACAATCTTTTTGCCTTGTTTACACGTTACGTGTTGCACCACTTGTACAAAAAGACTCATGCGTGGTGAGAATGAAAATGAATTTGGAATATATGAAGAAAGAGGTACTCCTCGATGTCCAACTTGCAGATATGATATACGAACTTTTTTGCCAGCTTACTTGTAAACAATAAATAAAAACATCTTAACATAAATAAATAAATAATTCTATTTTATATTTCTTTACAAAATTATAACTATTTTATTTTTTTTTCTGTTTTTGTTAATTTGTGAGTTTAATTTGTTTACAACCCTTACAATTACAAAATTGTAATCAATTGGCTACAAATAAATTGATTACAAAAACGATGATTTTTATTCAAAACTACTGACACGAATGAAACAGCATTTCCAATTTGTGACAATGTGGAATCGAGATCGATATTGGAAAATATCATCCGACCCACTAATGCATAAAACACGATACAAAACACCAAAATGTACTGAGAATAAATTATGCAAATAAAGTTTTAATTTATTATTAGAATTTATTTACACTTACAATTGTACAAATGCTAAGATATGCAAATGTTATCAATTTGCATACCTTAGGCCTATCTGGTCCATGTGCTTAGGCTTAACACAATGGTGATATCTTGGCGATCCTGAGGGATATGATTGACTTAAAGTTTGTCACAACCCAAAGGAACAAGATAGATTCATTGCATCTATGCAGGAAAGCATAATACAATCAACACAACTGCAATAAAACATTAAGGGAAGAAAAAGAGGTGTAAATGGTCAAGCCACAGCCACGTAGCGACCTAAGTGATTTGACCCACGCGTTATTTCTACCTTAAGGGCCCAGGACCAGAAATTGGGATGTAAACAACAGAAGAGTTACTCTCTGCAGCCCCGGTCCAATGTCGCGTCACGTTGAGGTCTATCGTCGTCAAAGGCCGTGTCGCAGTCGCTCCCTGATGCCGTATGGCCCATGCGACACAAGACAGTCTCCAACATCGTGTGACAGTGTGGAATCGGGGTCGACATTGTTATAATGTCGGCCGATCCAACAATGCATATAACACGATACAAACACAAAAAGTACCGAGAATAAAGAATATGCAAATATAGTTTTAATTTATTAATGAATTTATTTGCTCTTACAATTATAAAATACTAAGATATGCAAATGAGATCAATTTGCATACCTTAGGCCTATTTGGTTCCATGTGCTTAGGCTTAACACAATGGTGATATCTTGGCGATCCTGAGGGATATGGTCGACTTACAGTCTGTCACAACCAAAAGGAACAAGATATATTGATTGTATCTATACAGGAAAGTATAATACAATCAACACAACTGAAATAAAACATTAGGGGAAGAAAAAGAGGTGTAAATGGTCAAGCCACAGCCACATGGCGACCTAAGTGGTTTTGACCCACATTCCGCGTTTTACACGATGCGTTATTTCTACATTAAGGGCCCAGGGCCAGAAATTGGGATGTAAACAACAGACGAGTTACTCACCGCAGCCCCGGTCCAATGTCGCGTCACATTGAGGTCTATCGTCGTCAAAGGCCGTGTCACAGTCGCTCCCTGATGCCGTATGGCCCATGCGACACAAGACAGTCCCAACATCGGCGGCCAAAAGCTCAACACATAATGTTCCAACACCATGTGGGAAGTATAGTCATTTTGACCCCATGTTCGCCTCATATTCATCTATTAACAGGTGTTACTGAGTAACACAAACACAGGTGCCACAGGGACGTGCAATACATCGACTATATACATGTATGACACTATGAAGTATGGTTAGTAACACGCAACCCATAAAATGCTATGGTTATGTTACACTACACTTTCAATATCAATATATACACTCAATATAATAACACATACCATCTAGGCAAATAATCACAGGCAAACAATATCACAGATCAAACATTCAGTTCAGGGTTTCAGTTCAGTATTTCACACTACTTCCTGTTTTGCTTGAGCTTATATACTCTGCTAATCTCTCACTAATCCCTAAGGAATGTGTAGATAACAGAGTGACCAATGGGTGATGCCGGTTGTGGAATGTAATGACCACTTCCGGTATCATCCAACATTCTGATGTGGATTGGGGCGAATGGTCAATAGAATATATAAATTATATATTTCTTGGCCATTACTTTTGGTAATGTCATAAATAAGTGCGATATTTATTATCCACTTATTTATATTTATTGTTTGTAGTTTGAATATGCCGCTAAAGACGCATAGCGCGCTCTAGTGGCAATTCCTCGCCATAACTACGGTTCGAGACCGTCACAATCGCCGGCCAAAAGCTAAAACACATAATGTTCCTACACCATGTGGGAAGTATAGTCATTTTGACCCCACGTTCGCCTCATATTAACCTATCAATCAGGTGTTACCGAGTAACACAAACACAGGTGCCACAGGGACGTGCAATACACCGACTATATACGTGTAAGACACTATAAAGTATTGTGACTGGGGCGGTTTGCACAGTCCTTACTTGGGGGAATAAGAGGACTGCGCCGGACGCCTTCGTCATGTGAAATAGCAGAGACGACGCTGTATTTGGGTGTTTGGCCTTTATTACAGTTGTCTAGGAGTCAGCGTCAGCCTCCACCTGCTACTCATATGTCTATCCCACCGGTATGTGCTAGTCAAACCCGACTCGCGGGCCATGGCGGTTGAACCAAGGACCGCGTGGTCAAAGTATCTCAACCATGCTGCAACCCATTGTCATGGACTTGCAGCCACAATTCTCGCTCATGGAGGCGGGGCCCAGAGAACTGGGAACCCGGGCTTCATAGTGGAAACCAGGGAGTCGGCAGAGCTTGGCTGATGCATGTCTGCACCGGTTGCTGGCTCTCGAACAATTGCTGTCCTTGGATCTGCTCTGCCTCTACCTGCCTTTCCTGACTTCCTGTCTTGACCGGAAGTGGTCATGTCCGCACCATCCACCAGGGGGACACGACGCGGGCCGTTGCCGTGCGCCTGGGTCGTGACACGGTCACATCTCCCCCCCTCCGAAGAAGTTGGGTCGAGGTCGGCAGAACCCAGAGCACGGACAACGGGAGAAACAGCGCCGCAACATCCAAGATGAGGAGCTAGTCTCCTTAAAAACAAAAACACAACATACTAGTGAAAAAACAAAACGAGCAACAAGAGAGGTGACACTTACCCTAAGACGTGGCTCCTTATTAAAAAATATTGCTTGAAAGTTTTCCTACAATGTTTTGATGTTTAATAAATTTTATTCAAAAGGTTTTTTTAATCTAATGTGTTTTTACTATGGGCTGCTCGCTCTTAATACTAATACTATTTTTTAATTTTAATTAAATGTGATGGTGATTTCTTCCCGCGGGGTCCTTAATTCGAATTTGGTCGGCCAAAAACTTTTTTTTTTATTTTATTTTATTTTTTTTTTTTAACAAAATAAAACAAAAATTTAATTTGGGCTTTGGTTTGGGTGGCGCTTTTTTTAGTGCAGCCAAACCTCTTTTTGTCTTGGTTTTGACAATGGGTTTCGGTTTTGTCTTAACGGACTTACCGGGTGTAACTGGGATCTCTTGATCGACAGTCGCTGGTTTTGGGGGTGATTGCGTCGAAGTCTCGACTTCTACCTCTATTGGGGTGACAATGTTTGAAAACAAACTTGCCATTTCGTCTTCCACGGCCTGGTCGTACCAGTCCTTGGATTTGTCCGTCTCATCGGTCGATGTGGCGGCAGATAGGGAAGTAGAAGGGGCGGCAACAGATTGTTGTTCAACCATCTTTGCTGCTTCAGTTTTTTTAACGTGTTCATCCGCCAATTTTTAGCTTGTAGATGATGCGATCAAGGTTTTGAGATCATGATCTCGTTTCAATTTGGCTTGAATCTCAGTTTGAGATTTTGTAATTTTGGTGGCATCTGTCACCTTTGCCTTTTCGATCTTCTCGATTAGTTCGGCGACTTTTCTACCTTCTGGGTATTTTTTTGCAATTCTCGCCGCGTTTATTGCGTTTTTATTATCCCTGTGTAATTGCACACGGATTGCTTTTTCGGACAGATTGGGGTGGGCAGCCATTTGGCGCTTCACCTCCTCTTCGTCCAATGGTACTTTTGGGGCAGAATACTGTTCCAAAGTGTTTGTGTGTTGGGCCTTATTGGCCGAAACATTTACAGTAGTCGAATTATTCGCTGGTTTGATCGATTTCCTTCTTGGATCTCGAAATGGTGCAAGCGGGGGCATTGGCAGGGAAGCCAACATGTGACCCCGTGCTTCTGGTGCAGAAGAATCCTCGAGAATCTTTCGTATCTTTTTCGCAAAGCTCGTCGATGCGTTTCAACATCTTCCTTGGTTCGTTGGCGCTGGCGCCAAACATTCTGAACTGTCTGGTCAAAGGCAACAATTGATTGACTTTGCCATCCCCAAGGCAATTCGCACAAGTCGATCGGAACCCGGTGTGAACATTCACACCTTGTCCCAAACCACCACACACAGGGCAGTTAATTAGGTTTGCTTCACTGTCAGCCATCATAAGTTGGTTTGAAAGTTGGAAGTCTTTTTTACTTTTTAAGTCGGTTCACTGGTGAACTTTTAATAGTGGTTGCACTGAAGTTATCAGAAGATAATGATTTAGAGTTCAACCAGCGCGTTTATATAGGCGCTGAAAACGTCACGTATCTGTACGTTGGACGTTTCGACGAATCCAGTCTTCTGATTGGATTTCGCAAATGGTCATTTTGCACGTTACGTCGATACGACGTTTTCGCAATGTTTTGACCGAAATAATCACTTTTATTTATAGCCTGATGAATTCCACAATACTTTTGACATTTATATCGCATTTATTTATGAAATTGTTGTATTTTTCATTTTATTTTACCAATAAAATTACTTTATATTTATTTTTCCAAAGTCCATTAAAGATTTAACTTATTTGGGGGTTTTATTTGTCTCTTTGGTAACAAGACAGTATTTATATTGTCATTATTGGGTTTCGAAACATTTTTAGGCGGTCTATCACGTTTTTTGGACAATGGGGCAATAATTTTATTACTTTTATCATTAGCCACTGTTTTTTGTGGGTTTCCACCTTTGGTGGATGATTGAACAGGGACTGTGTCCTTGTTGTCATCCGTGTGTTGTGGTGTAGCAGACTTTTTGTCGCTACTAGCAACAATGCTAGTTTGTGATGGTGTAGTTAGGGTTTCCTCATTGTTGTCATCGATATCAGCAATTGGTCAGCCTGCTGGTTTATCGCTGGGAATGTATAGTCTCATTTCTGAAACATTTACAGGGCCCTTACTTTGTAAAGTGATAGGTTTTGCAATTTCATAAGCATTGCTGCTAATTTTCTTAATTATCACATAGGGACCTTTGTATCTGTCTTCTAGTGATTGAGAATATCTGATTGCTGCTTTTGACAATGCATGGGTTTTAATTAGGACCAAGCCATTTAGTTCAAATTGAATATCTGACCTATGTTTGTCATAATTAGTTTTTTGTTTCATTTGGGCCTTCTCTTTATTACTGATTGCAGTTTTTAGAAGATTAGCCATTCGACTCATGAGCATTCTTAGTGCGTCATGCGGTCGTTCTGGATCAAAAGGGGCGTCGTAAGCAACGTCTCTGTTGTTCCAAAATGATCGAAGTTCCTTAAGAAATGTCGCCATTGCAGGTGTTATACCTGTGGTAGCAGATGGGGCAGTACGGAGTGCGAAATTTATATTTCCAATCACTCTGTCCCAGTGCTTATGTTCAGAAGTGAAAATTTAAAGCATTATTTTAATGTTTCTGTTAATCCTTTCCGTATAGTTAGTTTGAGGATGGTATGGAGAGGTCCGATTTGGAATGATTCCAGCATTCTCGCACAGTGCATTGTATATGTCGGAAACAAATTGTTTGCCATTATCCGACACAATGTAACATGGTACACCATAGGTTTGAAAAAATCTCATAATATGGGGAACCAGAGTCAGGATTTTAGCATTCCTTAAAGGTACCACTTCAACCCATCCAGTTGCATAATCGACAATGACTAAGATAAATTTATTTCTATTGGTCGTCATTGGTTTGGGTCCCATCAGATCTAGGCCAATTCTTTCAAATCTGCCAATTTGGACTGAGATTGGTTGGAGTAAACCCTTTGGTTTCCTCTGTATGGGTTTGCAGCGCTGGCATCTGTCGCATTTTGCGACATATTTGACAGTGTCTTGTCTGCAATTGATCCAAAAGAAAGAGCGTCTAAGTCTCTCGTAGGTGACGTCACCGCCACCATGTCCACTACTGGAATAGTCATGGACCAGTGCTAAGCATTTATTTTGCAAAGATTTTAGAACCACAATTTTGAGTCCAGCTGAATTGTCCACATCTTCTAGACAAATATCCGATTTGAAGGGGGCAAAAATAAATAATACACCATCTCTGTTTAGAGTAAACTTTGTTTTGAGTTTTGTGTAGTCTGTTGGTACATCAGGCCAAGGGGTGTCGTCCTCTGGGTCTGTTTGTAACCAATCCATAATTTTAGAGAGATTTTCATCGTCTCTTTGAGCTTGTTCAAATTCTTTCATTGAAATATTCCAATGATAAGAATCAGTTAATAAAAATAATGAGTACAATTGGGATCTTTCATACTCTGCGTCTTGGTCGTGGATTGTGATTTCATCACTTTCTGTGCCAAGTCTGGAGAGAGCATCGGCAACTACATTGGTTTTGCCTCTCCTATAGACAATGTCTATATTTTCCTGTTGAAGTTTCATGGCCCAACGTGCCAATCTACCTGCAGGATGTTCACAGTTCATCAACCATTTGAGGGCCAAATGATCAGTTTCAACAGTGTATTTGGAGTATTCAATATAGGGTCTGATTTTTCTACACCCCATATTACTCCTAAGCACTCCAGTTCTGAAGCACTGTAATTTGCTTCTGCGCCTTGCAGTGTACGACTTGCGTATGCTACAGAGTGCAAAAGGTTATCTTTGGAATCTACTTGCATGAGTACTGCACCGAGACCGGCAGTACTTGCATCCGTGTGAATGGTGAAAGGAGTTGCAAAATCGGGCAAAGGTAGCACGATATCTCCAGTGAGTAGATCTTTCAGAATCTCAAAGGCCTTTTGACATTCTGGTGTCCAAGTGAAATTATTCCACTTTTCCTTTTTATGTTGTACAAAGAAAGGTTTTTGTATTGAATTCAAGTCTTTAATTAAAGGAGCATAGAATCCAACCATTCCAATAAAACGCTGAAGTTGTTTCAAAGTTTTAGGGGCAGGGTAATCCAATATTGCTTGGATTTTGGTGTCATTAGCAGTATATTTGCCAGCAGACACCGTAAAGCCTAAAAAGTCAAGTTGTTCCGCACAAAAGAATGATTTTGTTGGGCTTGCTTTTAGATTTTTTGCATCTAGTCTATCCAAGATTTCTGCAATGTGTTGTAAATGTTCATCGAACGTTTTACTAAAGATAATGATGTCGTCGAGGTAGGCCAGGGCAAATTTGCCTTTAATGTCACCCAAGACTTGGTCCATCATTCTCTGAAATGCAGATGGTGCATTGCACAATCCAAAGGGCATTCTTGTATACTTGAATGTTCCTTCAGGTGTCGAGAAAGCCGTTTTATTTTGATCCTCTTCACTTAATTTGATTTGGTGATAACCCTTTGTTAAGTCCAAACTCGTAAAGAAATAGCTACCTCCAAGAATACCTAATATCATCGATATTGTTGGCATAGTGTATACATCTTTAATAGTTTGCTTATTCAGCCACCTAAAATCGATGCATAATCTGTAAGTACCACCTTTTTTGGAGACAATTACAGTTGGATTTCTGTATGGCCTTTCACATGGCACCACAAATCCTCCTTTGATTAAAGTGGCCGTGAGCTTGTTCAATAACTCAGTCTTTGCAGGATTGCAAGGCCGCTCTTTACATTTAAAAGGTTTTGCGTCACCAGTTGGGATTGTATGTTCCAAATCCGGATGACAACCAGCATTTTCATCAAAAGTAGTTTCATACTTTTTAATCAATTTGCAAAGTTTTTCATATTCTTTGCCTTGTAGTTTGCATTTGGATAACAAATGCTTTGTCAAATCTTCCAGATTCATTTTGGGTTCTTTCTCAATATTGAGCTTTCTTTCGAATTTATTGAGAATTGCTGCTGCCATATCGGCTGTAGAAGGTGGGTGTTCGAATGGGAACTGATCCTCATCGAAATCGATGTGCCACCAACGTTTTGAGGGCATTGAAATAACGATTCCATTTTCCTCCATCCATGTTCCTCCTAAGAGTAAATACTTGGATGCTGAGGGCAGGACTGAAAATCTAACAGGTCCTTTCCCTGTTTTCCATGACATATTTAATGTAATGAAACCAAAAGATTTGGTGACTCTGTCACCTGTTACAACAACAGGGTTGTCATTGCTTCTTTCCACAAGATGAAGCATGTTTAAGTGTTTAAGCATTGCTCTACTGATGTAAGGCCGTGAAGCCCCACAGTCAAATAATGCTTTTGCTTTTTTCCCGCCGATTTGGACGGTCAAATATGGCAAAGCGCCAGGTTTCTTTTGGTTAATGTTCACCATTAATGTATCAACCTTGGGTTCTGATTTCAACACACCTAAAGGATTAGGTTGGGTTGTGTCAATATCATTGAAAATGGGATCTTCTAAATCCAAATCAGTTGGACTGAGAAATTCACTTAAGGTTAAGCAAGCCTCCATTATAATCTTTATTCTAGGACTTGCTTCTTCTCGTTTTTTGACTCTTCATCAGAGTCTTCAACGCTTAATTCCTCCAATTGTTTATTTAGTTCTGTCAGAACCAAGAAAACCTTCTCACTTTTGGCTTTAGCCTCTTTGTGCATGTCTTCGGGTTTGAATTTACAATCCCGCATGAAGTGGCCTTCACCACACCTGTAGCAGCCGCCATTGGTGGGTGCTGCTCGAGCATCTCCTAAGATGTTCGAAATTTTTGCTTTTGCAGCTGCACTTATTGCAGCTGCTCGCCCTTGATTCTTAGGGACCACAAACAATTTTTTCAATTTATCCTTCTGCAGTTTTGTTTCTGTAGGAGTTGAAATGGGTTTAGAGGTTTCGACCATAGTTTTGGTTTTACCCCTTTGTTTTTGGCGCTCTTCGAGTTTCGCCATTCTTTCAATGTCTGGCACAACTGAACACAGTTTGGGCCAAGTACAATCTAAGGTTATAGACTGCTTGATTAATCTGGCAGCAGATGCTGACATTGCTTCCAGAGTGTAGATCATTTTTTCCTCCTCTGGGATAGGTACTGTCATTTGTTCGAACAACCTCTGTAATCTCTCCAAGATTTCAGTGGGAGTATCGTTGCCAGTTTGTTTAACTTTGTCCATTTCCTCCCTAAGACATTCGTCTGATGGGGCGAAACGTTTCCAAAAGGTCTCGTTGAACTCTTTCCAAGTTTGGAAATCGTTCCTGAGGAACCACTCTGCGGCATCCCCTTCAAAGAAAGGTGCCAAATGTAACTGTACAATCTCGTCCCTAAATGCTGCATATGCAACAATCTGGTTGGTCAGCAGATTCAGAAAGAGTCGTGCCTTCAGCTTGTTCCCATCAAAACGGGTAATTTTAATTTTTTTGATTTTGTCCGATAGAATGGCTGATTCCATCGGTCTCGTATTACCCTGTGTCGCTTGTTTGGCGACAGAGTCCAATTTGTCGACGTAGATGCCCATACTTTTGTGGGCGCCGACATTTGTAATTTTAATGCCGAGACATCTTTGGCATACTGATCCCTTGCAGCCACTGCTGCTTGTTGGGCCGTGATTAGGTCTAACAATGCCTGTTGCTTGTCGGCAACGGCCTCGTTAATTTGCGCTTGTGCAGCGCCTAACTCTTGTTGGCTGTGGTTTTCCACATCCATTTTCCGCTGAGCAAACTGATCCAATTCGGCCTGCAATCCAGCAAGATCCACTAACTTAGTTGGATCTAATAAAAAAGCATTTGCCAAAAGTTCAGCAACTTGTTGGGGAACTGCCATTGTATTGGAAATATTTGGAAAATTGTTCGAAATATCCACGTGGTCTGCACTCTGATTATCAGTAGTGTCGGTTTGGTCTAGTTCACAAGGCTGATTTGCAGCAGTTGAAACTAGCTGTTTATTGGAAGTTGAAGCCCGTTTCCCTGCAGAACTTTGTTTCCTTGCTTTGGATACCGGGTTAGGTGAAGCGTACGCCTTTCGTCGAGTCTTCGTGTTGGAAGCTGTTTGGCGACAGAAAGAGACTATTTTGCTTGTGCAGAGGGTTTTTAGGCAATTCCTTGGAATTTTAATCCCTTAATCCCCCAGATAAGCACATTCCTGTAATTCTTGCATTCTGATTGGATGCCAGAGTGCATGACTCATTTGAGTCCTGGCAGATTCCGACATTATCTGCCACAACCTAAATAGTGACGAGATTCAGAAATGTTTTGCAAAAAAAAAAAATTTTTTCTGCGGAGTTTGCCAATTTGCATGATTTTGGACGAAAATACAAAAATGGCGTCGATTGTGGTATTGCGACGACAAACACTTTTCAAGGGGTTACTTTCCCTTTAATGCGTGCATGACTTTTAATAAAAAGATTTTTTCTCTGAATTTCCCAGAATTTGTATTTTCCAGAAAATAAAATTACAATAAAATAAAGTGAGCACAAAAAAGAATAATTTTTCCAGCCTCTATTTCGGGTATAAGAAGGAGTAATAAAAAAATTTTATTAAAAATTTCTTAATTTTCAAGCAAAAATCTTGCAAAATCTGCCATTTTCCACTCTATTTTTTGGCATAAGCACCCTGTATCCAAGTACTTTCTCTCCATGTCTTAAACCTAAATGATCGCGCGTGAGCTTGATTACTAAGATCGGTATTCCTTCGGTGTAACAGACTTCCGGGACGGAATTTGTATGGATCTTCCGCTTGCGGGGTAAGCCGGCCCCGTAGCGTATAAGTAGGATCCTTGCCCGTGTCCTCGCGACACCATACTAGACTTCTCTTTTCACTCCACTCAAATGAATAT